>JAAOAM010000526.1:0-36943 GCA_013396015.1 Fusarium mexicanum
GGGTTCCTTGGGAGCGGGAGGAGGCGTAGGGACCCTGGTCGGCTCGACAGGCTCGACAGGCGCAGCAGGAGTGGGAGGGACTGGCTCAGTCTCCTGGGGGACCGGGGGAGTTGGGGGAGGAATCATCTGTGACGAGTGGGTGGAGGTCGGAGTTTGGGGCGGGATTGGAGCCGCAGCCGGAGGTTGGTAGGGGTTCGACAAAGCAGGTGACTGTTGCTGAGCTGGTCGAGGAGTATAGCTCGGAGGAACGCTCACGCCAGACATGGGGACGTACTGAGGCATAGCAGGTGGTGATCGTGCGAAGTTCTGGTAAGGCACATATCCAGGAGAATGCATTCCAGCATTTTGATACTGTGCGGTTGGGTATTGACCATTCTGATACTGTCCCGCCTGATACTGTCCGCCTTGATACTGCGCGTTCGGATACTGTGCGTTCTGGTAGTGTTGACCCTGGTAATGTGGCTGATACCCATAGTACGGCTGGTTGTAGGGCATGTAGTTAGGATACATAGCATTCATATGCTGGTGATGTTGCTGGTACGGAACATAGGGAGGAGGCTGCCTCCGACGAGGCGCTCCAGGACCGCCGACCATATCGGCGCCGTGAGCTCCCCCCTGTATATTCTGCCCAGCCGGCAGATGGCGGTTACTCATCGTGCCGGCTTGGGGATTGAGTGAGGACGGGAGTCGCCCAGTTGATGCGACACCCGTGTAGACAGCTTGTGAGCCTCCTCTCGCGGACGGTGCAGGGTTCGTATGCGGCGGGCTTCAGTTTGACGAAGTTTCTCGGGTCGACACGGCGAGGGCGTTTGCGACGCGACACGAGCTGTGGGCGGCCTAACGTTGACCGCAAAAAAGTAAGTTGATGGGTGGATTTGTCAAGTCGGCACGGTTGAACAAAGGCGGCAGACTCAAGCCAATAAAGCCGCACAAACAAAGGATGGAAGACGAAGCGCAACAAAGAATTCCGAAATAAAAATTGAATGACTTGTTTCAATGAGCGCAGTCGAAGCCGAAGAGTAGACGCACTGAGAGAGAGGATGAGGGAGAGGCAGAGGACTTGCCGAGTTGCATCAGGCAAAACGGGGGACGCTTGACGTTGCGTTGCGATGGTAGGTGAGGTTACCTTAGGTTACTTACCTTAGGTAGTGGTAGCGTAAAACGGAGGGCAGTCCGTCCAGTGTGGAATAAAATTATCCACCTCAAGGCGTGGGCTTCTGCAACGGCTGATATGGCTATGGCTATGACCTATGAGCACTGACAAACTCAAGCCGCAACGCACGTAACTAGGTAGTGGAGGGCACGCACGACAGCAGCACGCACTGCACGAGCCGGTAACTAAAAGCACAAGGTTTATTGATTGGGGGCAAATGTTGCTGTCTGAGGCAGAAAATCGACTCCAAACGAGGGGACATGGATCCACTCACTCAAGGCCAAGCCCCGGCATCGCTCTCCAATACCAACATCCTGGCTAAGATCACCAGACAACAAGATATTCGGCAACAGTGAGGGCAATGAGTACTAAGATTGCCCATATTGTATATTTGCTTTATATAGCTTTGTGCGCTGGAGCTGAAGCCTCTTTTGAACTCTGAACCTTATCACAGAAACTACAACGCAACTCAAGCCATGATGATAACGGCTAAGCCATAAGATATTCAATTATGATCTAGTTTATTACTCCTTGTACCTGTACCAATGCTTCATATCCCAGCCTGTAAACTTGATACCTGAACTCCCACAAAGACAAAAGATATACGCTCAATATCCTTACAATAGAGTGATTCCCATTCTTCCAAATCTACTCATCGCGGAACAGCCATCTACCACCGGGGCGCATAGCTTCCCGATGTCTATCCCGGACCGTCTGCTTTTCTCGCTGAGCAGCCTCTGATCTCTCTTGTTCCAACTCCTGTGTGTTGGGAAAGTCGGCGTTCCAAAAGCCTGGAGGACTTCGCATTCTTGAGTAGTGGAATCGGTGCGTCCCATACTTATTGGCAAGCTCCTTTGTCTTGGCCTCAACCCATAGCTCATCTCTCTCCTCCTTGTCCATGGTTCCCAAGCGGTATGCAAAATCTCCCAGATACTCCTCCAACAACTTCTGTTCCTCTTGTCGCTGGGCAGCTGTTAAGGGGGAATTTGGCCGCTCAGATAGAGCGAGGGCCCGCCAATCCTTCCCGCAACAGTGCAGATCGGTACAGCCTTGCATGCGAGACCTCTCGTTTCTGTCGCGCACCACATCAGAAAAAGCAAAGTCGTGACCCTCGTTAGCTTGGGGATTGATTTTGAAGTCGTCAGGGCGTAGTTCCGATATTGGTTTGCGTCGCAGGGTCCCCTCCTTGGAGCCCACAGGAGACCGCGCATTCTGGGGTGTAGGCTTGGAGGCTGCGCCTAGATCTGCATTTCGACTGGGAGTATCAAGTTGTTGCGCGGGAGTTCTGTCTCTAGCTCGACTCCCTTGTTCGAATGGTAATACTCGCCGTCCTGGAATTGCAAGGTCTTCCGCGGTTGTGCATGGTCTTGTTGCCGTTCTGGGGGTAAGTCGACCAGTAAGTGAGTTCTGGGCGGCAGGACTGTTCAACAATGTATCAAGTCTCCCCCTAGGAGTTGTGTTTGCATCCCTGTCCTTTCTGTAGGCCTCGCCATCTTCAGCCAGAGTCGAGATACCACGTCCCAGCCCCTTTCTGAGGGGAGTGTCTGGTTTTTCTCGAGTTGACTGCACCACCCTTCGATTTACACTCAACGGCGTGAGTGCTGAGGTACGCTCGATTGGCCGAGCCGTCTGAGGTACGTGATCGGGCCTAACAAATAGATTTTTCGGGGTCGTGGCTGCAGCAAATGCTTCCCTATGCATTTGTTCTAACTTAGGTGACTCTTCTAGCTCACGTCGTTTCCTGGGCGTCAACAATCTTTGTGCAACATCTCCTAAGTCTATACTTTCTTGTGCGAGGAGAGTAGCAGGCCCCAACGGTTGTATGGGGCTCGAGGATCGCTCATTGGGCTCGACTTTCACTTTCTGTAATGGCGAGTCATTGGGATCTGCATCGTTGCGTTTCCTCTTCCGCACCTCTCTTTCTGACACAACAACTGGTGTGTCGGATGTCGGTTCTTGCTTAATTTTCACTTCGCTGATATAGCCCTGAAGCGGTAGCTCTGGTAGCTCCAGTAGATCATCGTGGGGTCTCGATTCACCCTCGCTTTGCGTAGAATCCGAGCTGGGGTTGGCGGCTTTTGTGTCGGGAACAGGTTGATTGTTATCAGTGTGAAGAGAAGCCGCGGCTAGAGGTGGAAGTTCCAGATCTGCTTGCTCGAGGCCAGCCTCCGAAGCGAAACTGGTACTAGGGCTGGGAGCAGCATCTTCTGTCCTTGCCGCAGGGAGCGTGGTTGCCCTCGAGCTTCTGTTCTGACGATCTGTGATGCTGATTCGATGCTCTTCCTCAGCTGCTTTGATCTTTTTTTCCAGCATCGTCGCATGAACAATCCATCGATCGCGCTCCTCTTTTCTTTTCCTCAAGGCATCCTTTGCCTGTTTGAAGTTTGCCGAAAGTGCCTTAAACTTGTGGCTAACTTTAGTACACTCAAGCTTCCAGTCTGGTTCGTTTTCTGGTGTTTTACTCTCTGGCGATTTTCGTCGGGCTGATGCCTGTGGGTTCTCTGCCGTCTTAGTTGTTGCTTGCTGGAGCTGTTGCTTCAATCTTGCATTTTCATCCGCCAACTCAGACGCTCTAGACGCGTAATCATCTCGCTGCTGAAGAGCTTCATTAAGTTCCTTCTGGGCCTTTTCAAGATCTAAAGCGTGTTAACCATCTCATTCACGCCTTGTTCTTATGTTAATGACGTACCTGATGCGATCTGCTGGTCAATTAAGTCACACGCATTATTGATGGCATCAAAAAGAGCCGGGCGACCAGAAGCAAGCCAACTCGTCATCGTTCTATATACAAACCAAATGACATTTCTGTTGACTCGTCTTTTGGCTCTGAGGAGGTGCACATATAGCGGTTAAAGTAGTGATGTACCTGGGCTGGCTGATGCAACCTCGACGCGTCTCCACAGTTTACCGACGCGGCGATTTCCACTTAAGGGACGCCCGCTGTCGGCGGACACACGTGACCACACTCGGAGGACTCATGATGAGATATCAAGTATTCGAGTCGCAAGATCATAGGGAATCCGAGGAGCTTGGAGAATCCACTAATTATAGCAATTCAATTAGCTGTTTTATGATGTGAAAGATGGACAATTGCAATTGTGGTACTATGAGTATTCCAAAATCTCCCAAAGTTCCAGCTTATTCTATTCCAATACCTGTTTGTGCGCCATGACTGTGACATGCATCTGATAATACACTCGCTATAATTATACAACTGATATTGTTCATTAGTCTTGATCCTTAGCAAGTGTCCAGCACTTGCGCATCCCAGTACCCATGGACTCTTCGTCAACAGCTTCAGGAGTCGCCCATCTCAGTCGACTTGAAGCAAGCGACTTTGTGTCATTCAAGTCACCATCCTCGAGGGTGAACAAGTGCACATGCATCGTAAGCTTCAAATGAGAGAAAAGCCATGGTACACTGCCAAGCTCCTCCACATGTTTAGGTTTCACTGCCTTGCCTCCGTGCTCACCTGCCAGCTTGGAAACGTATGACAATGCCTTCGATCTTCGCTTCACCGGCGTGTTACCCTCTTTCGGGTCTTCAAGAATATAGCTAGGAAATTCCCATAGGCCAGCCAGAAGTCCCTTCTCTGGACGTTTCTGAATCAGATATTGCCCGTCACCGCGGCGAATCACGCAGACTAATGTCTCTTCTTCTCTGACTGCCTTTTTGATGACTTTGAGCGGGAATTTGCGTGCGTGATCGACAATAATCTCCATATCTCGAGGACCTGGACCTGTTTCCACTTTCGTGGAAGCCTTCTTATCTCCAGATGGTCCCTTGAAGGCAAATGCGGCCAAGGTCATCTGCTTGCCTTGTCCTCCATTTGCCTTGGCCTTTTTGGAGCCCTTGGCTTCCACCTTGACCTCTGGCTCGTCTAGAGCCGTTGATTCTTCAAAGGGCTCGCAGAGATCGCACAAATCTTCAATGTCTCCAATCTTTGTATCGCGACCTTTGCTTGGGATCAACATTTGTCCTTCGGCGTAGGCACGGCAGGTCGAAGTAATGGGGCACTCGGTGCAGTTTGGCTTGGGTATGCAGATTGTGCTTCCCAATTCCATGAGTGCTTGTCCCCATCGTCCAGGGCGATCGGTTGTTTCGACTTCTTCGTCGCTTTGAGCATCACCATCTCGCGCAATAGCTTTGACCAAAGCATCGGCAGCGGCCCATAGGGTATCGATCACGACTTTGTTGGTTTTTACGTTGCCGAACAGCCCAAGTTGTCGGCTCAGCACGCGTAAAACGTTTCCATCAACCATCGGCGCAGCTCGTCCAAAGACAATAGCTGAAATGGCACCGGCAGTGTATCGCCCAACACCAGGAACCTTTGCCTCGAGATCTTGAGTGCAGGAAGGCAACAGTCCTTCCATAGTAGAATCGTTCACTACAAGCTTTGCCGCCTCGTGAATTCTTGTTGCTCTACTGTAGTATCCCAAGCCACGCCAGGCACTGAGAACATCATCGGCACTGGCAGAAGCGAGATCGTGGATCGTGGGCCACTTTTCCATCCATCTGTCCCAGTAGTCTATGACCACAGCAACTCGCGTCTGCTGCAGCATGATCTCGCTGATCCAGACCTCATAAGCTCGTCGTTCCAGGAGTTTACGGAGTTCTGTCTGGCCATGATCCTTTGGGTTTATCCAGGGCTTGCGCCATGGCATCGAACGCTTGGTACTCACGCCGTCAAACCAGCTGAGAAGTGCCCGGCGAGAGGAAGACTCTTTGAGCAAAAGGGGTCGGTGATATGAGAGAGGATGATGCCTTGACGGAGGGGTGCATGGGGTTTGGCATGTCTCCCCTTCATTTGAGAACAGAGTCTCATGAATCTTGGAGTTTGCATTTTTGCCTCCTCTAGCGAGCTGCGTTTTCCGTCGCTTTGCTACAGGCAGCTTGACATCGTTTTCTGGTGTCGCGTCTCTCTCAGACGCGTCAAAGTCTTCGTCGTGAGAAGGTGAGGGGCGCTTAGCCGCGCGATTCTTAGTTACGGAATTCTTATCATCTTCAGGTTCCAACTGGGATAAGAACTTTTGCGATGCATTGATTGCGCTTGAACGCGTTGCTCGCGCTTGTGTTTTCTGAAGGAATTTGTCCATGATGCCTTGTCTCCTTGACAGTCTCTTTAGTGAAAGTGGATGCGCTTGCACAGAAAACAAAGTAACAAGAAGGCCTTGCTTAGTGATACATGATTAGATCGAGTAAAACCAATAGTATTCGTAGAAAATCTGGTAGAGAAAGACGTTGATACTCGTGGTGTAGTATTCACCGTCGAGGTTTCGCGGGGGGTTTTAATTAAACTTAGTGCTCCTGACGCCTAACAAATTAGCTGCCCATGACTGAGACATCCAACCTCTATCCCAAAATTCTTCAGTATTGGCGACGCCAACCGAACCGAAGACGCAACTTTCGATTCCCTCGGCAATTCATCATTTCTTATAAGTCGGCTTCCTTCGCGTATCAACCATTGACTGCTCAGAGATGCTAGATGATGACCCTTGTCTAGGCTCAGGCCAACAACCTGCAGCCGCCTGCAGCCGCCCGGCAGGCCTCATCATACTCCCTATAAGCGCTCAAGTCGACATTCCCTCCTTTTTATCTCATCTCATCTCGACCTGAACTAAATTAACAGCTGCTCATTTTTATCATTGAGTTGTATATTGCGAGATGTCCTCAACGCCCATGTCCACGAACCTTTGCAAAGCATGTTCCGGTATCTTTCAGGGGCATTATGTCCCCTCAAATGTGCTGGCCGAGAAAGACTTGGTTGATGTTCAGGACACTGATTTTGGAATTCCTGGCTTCACGAAAGACGTAACTGAATGGAAAGTCAGGCTGGAATACGCAGAAGGACAAGACAAACCAACGCCATATCTCCATCACAGCCTCCATGACCTGGCTAAAAATGCGGACAAGTGTAGCCTATGTGCTGTCATGTCGGAGAGGATACAGTCGGATAAACAGCCAGCGGCCATCCCTCAAAGACTGAAAGAGATGAGGGAAATGAGGGAAAACATCATTGGAATCCCCATCATCAAGCCAAAGCCGGGAATATTTTCTGGGATGTTCACTCTTGGGTTTCTGTATGTCACTTGGAGTGGTCAGAAGTGGCAGGGCCATACTTTTCAAATATACCATGCCTTTTTAACAGTCGGTAAGTACTAGGTCTGCCTTTTTGATACAAAGTATTCTAATGCGAATAGACCTTTCAAAGGGAAACAATCGTTTCATATGGAAACCCAAGTACGATCGCCAAGAATCGTTGCTACGAATAAAAAATTGGCTTAGTTCGTCGCCAACGATATCAAGATTGACCCCTCGGCTGCCAACAAGGCTGCTTCACTGCCAACCGTCGGCTAATCCAGGAGGAGAGCCTACAGTTAAACTAGTCAATACGGTTGCTTTTGACGTATCTACTCGTTACATCGCCCTCAGCCATCGCTGGGGTGCAGTACAACCACTCATGTTACTTGAGTCTTTGAGAGATGCATTCCTTGAGAACATCCCCTTCGATACGATCCCACCAACATTTCAAGACGCCATCAGATTGGCCAACGCGCTGGACGTCGAGTACATTTGGATTGACTCGCTCTGCATCATTCAAGACTCCAAGGATGATTGGCAGACCGAAGCTGCGCAAATGGCTTCTATTTACTCCCTGTCCTATGCCACAATCTCTGCCACTGCTGCCCAAGACTCCGCAGCTGGCCTCAGAGAACAGCATCCAATGCTGAAGCATCCTTGTGAGATCATTCCGTCCTGGACAGGGTTTGAGAATCACATTCCACCTGTGCCTGTGAGGATTGTGAACAGATCTGCTTTCTGCGATGCAGTTCTTGCCCAGCCCCTGTTTCGTAGGGGATGGGTCTTTCAAGAATGGATTCTATCGCCAAGGACCATCCACGTCGCTCGAGACCAGCTCTGGTGGACCTCGGCTTCAGATATGACCTCTGGAGGTTTTGCAGCAAACGAGACATGCGGAGGCTTTGACTTTGATGTTCATCGAGAATACATCCATACGATGGCTCCGGGGGACCTATATTCGATGGAAAGCCAAAGTGAAGAGAGTCTCCAGGTCGTGTGGCATACCTTGCTGCAAGAATACATGTCACGCTCGCTCACATTTGAGTCCGATCGCTTGGTAGCATTTGCCGGTATTGCTAGCTTTTATCAGAGCCATGCAAAGATCAAACCAAACTCTTATTTGGCAGGAATATGGCGCCACGTTCTCCTTCAAGATTTATTATGGACTATAAGCGAGGGTAGAAAAGTCTCACCACCACAGAATTACCGCGCCCCATCGTGGTCTTGGGCGTCAGTTGAGCCAGCACCAGATACGAAAAAGAAGTTCCTGATAGGGAGCAAGGAGATAAACATAAAACTTTCAGAGACGGAGCAACCTTGGGTCTGTACAGCCACTGTCATTGAGGCATCTGTTGAGAGAATGGGGTCAGAATTTGGGTCAGTTTCTGGCGGGTACATTGTCCTTCAGGGGCCATTAATCAAGGGTCGTCTTTCTATGAACATGATCGATCTATCGAATCGTCTCACGGAAGAACAGGCTTTAGAGTTTGTACCAGGCGGGAAGTTGCGGTTTGTCCAAAACCATGTTACAGTGCCAGGGGGTCCAACTGTAGCAACCATGGGGGCGTATACACATTTGTCGGTGACCAGGGCTCTACTCGATGATGTTACCCCAACTGTGCTGGCTGAAGAGGTTGTCGATATTTACGTTTCGGTTTTGTACTGCCGCTTTAATCGTGATGGGAGTCCTATTGGCGAAGCATTGGTTCTTGTTAGAGGCATTGAGAAAGGAGAGTTCCGTCGAATTGGCCAAGTCAGCATGACTGGAGAGACCATAGAGCCCTGGGCTGAGAATAGGGATTTCAGCAAGTTTGCGCCTCTTACAGACGAGGAAGAATTTCTCAGTATGGGGGATCGACCTGGGACCTACAACTATCGAATTGTCTAGTCTATCATTAAGCAGTCTCGTTAAACAGTCTCATTAAGATTCATCGCCATCCCGTCCAGGCCATAGAAGCTTCCTGCGAATCACCGCTGAGATCGTTCCATACAAAACAACGAACCACATAATCACGAGCAAGATTGCCATTACACTTGACACCCACTTAATCCCTTCACTTTGCAATTCCTCACCAATGTACACCGTAGCTAGTGTGAAGCCAATATTTGGGAAGACAAAAGCCCACCAACTCATGCTGAACTTCAATTTCCATCTGAATGCAGAGGCGAGAACGGCGAAGAGGCTGAATCCAAGAAACCAGAAGCCGACACACCAGATCCATACGCCAGTCCAGAGTGCCAGCACTCGAAGGATTTCGTTCGCCATTGGGTATGTCGCAAAGTAGCCATAGCCTTCTGGAAGTGATCTCGACATACCAATGATGGCCACAGCTGTGTATCCTGCTGGGCCTACAGCGATGAACATTCCAGGTCGCATTGCTGGAGCAGGAAGACCATCCTGCATCAGCCTGCCCAAATATAACGGATACATGAACAAAGAAACGGTCCACCCAAGACCCTGGAAAGTCAGACCAGCTACTAGCATTGGCATTCGATGTTCCGGGCTCTGATAGGGCATGAGGGCAGCAGCGAGGGTCCCAGTGAGCATTGCTGGGAATACTGGTAGAACCCATGCTGGTGTCATGGAATGAATAGGCAAATGGGCTCCGGTAAATAGGACATAGAACTGGACTATGGCTGATAGGATCGAAAGACCAGCATACAACCAGAAACACACGCGTAATGCAGTAGCTAGCCACGGCCCTGTGGCGGGAATTCCATATACAGTTGCATTCGCAATGATAGTAGCGACGCTGAGTAGAGAGCACGGGAAGAAAAGACTCTCAGTGGGATGCATCAAGCTATTCCGCAGCGCATACGGCGTCTTCACGAAGCGAAACACAAGACCAGATACGATGGTCACGAACAGGACCAACGTGAGGATAAAGTAGATCTTGCCGATGACCTGCAGACCTCGAAACTGATGCGGTGTTGAATGTAGCAGCAGCGCAATACCGCCTGTGCTCATGACGAATGTGAACCATGCCCATGTTATGTGCTTGAGGCGTTCCACGATTCGAACGTTGGCTGTGGAATTGAAGCGTTTTTGCCCTGCCACTCGTGTATGGCCTTCTTTCCAGTTATCATTGTCCATGTCCTGGACGCGGCGTTTGAGGTCGAGACGGCCATCGCCGTCTGCGGAAAAAGACATTGTGAGGCCGATACAGAGTGAGAAACCATGAAAGATTAAGCTTGGTGGAGGGTTCAGTTGAACAAGGGTCGAGCAAAAGGTCCACTGTTTGATCAAAGTCGTGACGAAAGTCTAACTTGGTGATGGGTCATCGTTAGTCACGATTAGGCCAGGTCCTTGATAAGCCACTTATAAAGTCATCTCCAGTGGAATTTTAAGGGTGTCGAGCATCGATTAAAGGTTATTTTTAATGGTGTTGTACTAACGTTATTTGAGGTTGATTGAAATAGCGTGAGACATCTCCCGCTTCAGCGAGCGAATGGGATGATGTCAGCTCATGAGAAGCAGATAGCCACCAGGCGCCGAGATAGCACTCCATGTACTCTACAAATAATTGAGGACAAGGCAATCTCTATTTTCCTTTTTCGAAGTAAGGAGCCGCGGAGTGTATCTGCCTTCTGAAGGACATGGTGTTGGACATTGGCCTCAGATATCATTCATACCTTAATCATTGATTGAAGCTAGCCACTACATCGTAAGAAATATAAAAGCCTACCTATTGAGCCTGTAGTTACCTCAGATTTACTGAAGAGCTTATTACTGATAACGAAATCCAGCAAGTGATTTGCTTTCGTGACACTCCAAATGGGCTTAACACAAATGCAGGCTTCGTATAAATCCCACCCATTCTGTCAATCACACCCCCCGTCAATACCCCCAGTTCTTATTCTTCGAGCGTGGAAATGGGGGCACCAAGTCATCTAGGAGCGGGCGAATTTGATTCTCTGTCAGGTCCTCGAATTCCTGGTCGAAAGCAAAGTCTCTGGTGTTAAACACCACAACAAAGTTGAAGTCCCCATTGCTCTCGACATGGGTACAGGCGCCTTCAAAGTTACCTCGACGATAACCATTCTTTCAACGCCCAATTCCGCTCACAGCTATACCATTGGTTAGTCTAGATACATTCATAAGGCAGAAACGTGGTACTTGCCATGGAACCCGGCAAATTTGGCGATGGTGCTGGCACTCGCGTTGAGAGAAAATGCAGCGGCGCATTCTTCCATAATAGCACCGTATCCCCCCGTACACTGCAGCAACTGATCTATTTGACATCGGGCGCAGCGTATCCAATCCAGTCAGGCGGCTTTCCTGGATAATGCGATCATGCCAATGTTCGTATGGTGAAGTCTTGTACAGCTCTACATCCAAGCCTCGAAAGATGTTCTTTTCCAAGAAATCCATATATGGCATTCCTGTGACGTTGCTCACTAGATACCCAAGGAGCATGAATCCATAATTTGAATATGCTTTTTTTCCTCCTGAGGTAAATTGCAGAGGCTGAGTGAGCATATACTCAATGACATCGCGAGTAGTGGCTGCTCTGTTTCCCTTTGTGGGAAGGGACATTGCAACTTTGTTGAAGCCTAGTGAGATATCCTCGCCAGCTTCACGTCGATCATATCCTCCCTTATGGTCGAGCAGATGCTTGACGGTGATTTTCTTGGCCCGCTCGTCCTTTGCATCAAAGTAGCCCAGGCGCTTATAAACCTTTGTCCAAGGGTAGAGTTTGCCGCGTTTTATGAGGTTGTCAACAGCAGCAGTAGTGAACATCTTACTCACGCTGGCAAGAAGAAAGGTATCGTTAGTTGCAACAGTTTCACGGTCGTCTTCGGCCGAAGTGTAGGCCCGCTCGGCCTTGATTACACCCCTCGATGCTATAGCCACTTGTGCTTGTCTGACGCCATTCGTCTTCATAAACTTCTCCATGATCGAGTCCAAAGATTTATCCTCCCTTGGGGACCCAATTTCTTCCCCTGTGGCGTGCCAGTGACGGGCCTTTGGTTCTGGAAGCTCTTGAAAGATGACATTGTAAAACTCCTCGCCCTCGTGTACGCCACCTTGTATATCCGTAAGGATCAACCCCCTTGATGTCTGTTCCTTGATAGTCGCCTCGAGGGCTGTTTCATTCAAGTGTGTGCGCTGTACCAATCCCCGACACTCGTGTCAGTGAGAGTCCAGCGATCTTGAGGTCGTTAGACATAAAGAGCTTCTTGGGACGCCAGAAAGGCTTCGTAATCTCCCCTGCGAAGGTCCTTTGGAAGTCCTCCTCTCCTGGGTTGGCGTACAGAGCGACATTCTCATTTTCACGATTCTCGTGACGCAGGAGGCAATATGTTCGGTTGTCAGGCGTGCCGTACGAACTAAAGCCTTGTGTTTTCATTTTTAAGGCTAATTCTGTTCTCTCAAGAAACGGTTCCCAGTTCTTTATACCACAATCAAGTCTCCAGACGGTTTTGTTTGGCTTTCTGTCTTCTTCCATAACGCCAGTAAATATAGCCTCCTCTTCAGTACCAGTGACCGTAACATGGGTAATGATATAATTTCGTTTTCGTAGCTTTTCGACCCATGAATCGAAGACCGGCTTGGGTACATCATGGATCATTTACAAATCTAGGCCGAGTAGCTCATAAACCCAGATTGTAGAGTAACGGGTGTGATGAGGAAGTCCATAAGAACTTAGCGATACTGGCCGGTATCCCATCTTTTAAAGGTGGTGCAGTCTTTCGGAGTGCTTATACGAGGTATACCATAATAGTATTCAACCTGCGGAGGGTACCGGCGAAAGGGGGACCTGTTGGGATGTTCACCAGCCGTCACCAATCCGTGGAATGACAGGAGGATTGCCAAGAGCACCCTATCAATCGGAAATACATGAGAGGATCAGTACGAAGGAATTAGTACTGTTATGGTACTATCGGACTGACGATTGTCAGAAACTTTCCCAGGAATAAAAGTCTGTAGATTGAAGTAATGAGTAACAGGGGGGGGGGGGGGGTGAGAGGAAACAGCAGAAGGCATTTTCACATTATTTTCCTGTGAGATCATGCTAAAGTCAGTTCTACATAAAGTTGGGACGTATCGAAATATCTCCTATCGTCCTGTAGAGATAGACGTAGAGGTAAGGTTTTTGGTGTCGGCTGCCAACTCTCATCAGCCTTATGTCTCATATTCGGCCTCGCTTGGTCCATTCAAAGATACACTGAGACGTAAATATCGCGGCCTGTTGGCGTGTTACAAATCTAGAATGTTTGCAAAAAGCATACATTGTGGCGAATCGTCTAAAACGAAAGAGGGTTCCATCTGTATCTTCACATTTTTGGGGTTGACGATTAGCATTTATGAGAGGGTTCATGAAGATAACTGGCCGGAATCATGGCAATAGTTTACCGAACTATTGTAATCTCATAGGTTGCTCCAGTCTGGTTAGAACTCGGCAGAATCATGTATATTCCAGTCAAGGTGATTGATGGCTTCACAATAGTAGCTACTCTGCTCAAACCCAGTCACCAGGTGCTCGGCAAACTCAGCCTCTGGGAAATGCAACACAGTGCGGGCCTACTAAAGTCCCGTTTCTCTATTTTCAAGGAACCAGCATCCATTCCTCTATAACGAAATTCCAACAAGTAATTGATGCTGACGGCGAAGTCGGGCATCCTCCACCATTGTCAGGTTTATAAGTGGACCGACAACGGGAACCGATAAGTATCTTACGATTAAATTTAGTTAGTTAATGGTTATTATTATGTAAAAGCAGTCCCGGGACCTTGGGCGATATACTTAAACGCCAATGTCCAGGCTACAACGTCGTTTGATTTCTTCTCGCTACTAGTGATCCTGATGGTCAAGCTTTCATATAAAATTAGAACAACGGTATTTGTTACGGAGAAGGAAAGAGAAATCCCAGCATAGAAAACAAGTCGATGCTTCAGACCGATCGAATACCGTCGTTGTCCAGAGGGCTATTCAAGGGCGCACAACAGCTTTGTGTTACACTCAAATACCAAGTACGTACAATTCTCCGACTACAAGGGCGTACAACGTCCATGTTGAGACTGAACCCACGTTCCAATCGGAGAACGTCATACAACCAAGTTGTCTCGTCGAGGGAGACAACATCCTCTGACCTTAATCGTAAGTATCTAGTGAGGCTCTTAGGCAGCGAAAGGCCAAAGACTATTGAAGAATGAGTTAATTGAAACAAAGGGCTCTGTTTTCAGTTTTCGAGAAGTATTGTCTGTTAGGTGTTTAGGTCAGACTGAGGGTAGTGTTCATACCTCGGTTGATAAGTGTCTTATGGTGTTGGCTGGTGTTTGGTTACTAGGTAAGCATGTATCCTACATCGATCTGGATCTCAAATTATAGCTTCACAGACTATACCTCAAACAGCTAGAATCCCCACCTTGCCCCATCTGTGCGGTCGCGCCGCCTGATTGTGCATGGCTAACTAGGGCAACTGCATTTTATCACGTTACAGCGTCTGATGCAAGGTCATTTGACGACGTTGGCAAGTGTGCTAAGAGCAGTTTCTGGGAAGATTTGCGATTAAGAGGTCACAGAGTATCTCATCTGACATATCTTGGTGCCTCAAAAGATCACAGCTGCTGTACCTATCTGCTTGGCTCGGCTCTGATAGATGATTATGACCTATCACACTCAGCCTCACAAGCACAAGCACAGGTCGAGTGATACAAAGTGATGATAGCCATAATGTCGCATCTTGACCGGCTTGGGCATCTTGCATCATCTCTGTACCACGTCGCCATATAAGGCTTGAGTACCAATAGAACAGCTCTAAATGTTGTGTAACAGCCAACTCAGAAGATATCGACCCATCCATGATAAAGCAAGGCCTTGTCAGATTGACATTGTGCATCCCTGGTTTGACTCGAGGTTTTCGAGAACAACGCCAAGCGAGCCAATGCTTGTTGAACACAATAACAGCGCCAATTTATCTAAATCAGTTTCTCGGGTAGTTACAGATCAATGGGTGTCAGGATACGAATATCTGTAGTAAAATGTGATCGGGTGATTGCACAGTGCCCCGGCTAGATCCAAATCCACGATGCTAGCCCAGTGGATGTGCTCGCTGCAAGCCGTCCCTTGCAGCGGAAGGGCCAACGATTTGAGCCCTGAAGCGAGAAGTCAGGCCTCCACTGTGGATTAAGAAACGCACTGGGCCAGGGACTTTAGACTAAGGTAACTAAGGTAGACGGCGGGCAGGGCAGGTATGCAGAGTCGACCCGCACTTACTCAACCCGTCAAAGCGCGTGAAAACTCCCCTCAAACTCTGGAACTCGGCCTTGGTTCTCTCTTTCACACATCACCACAAACTTTCCTCAAATTCTCGTTTGATCCTCTCCTCTTGCAAATATAAGCAAATCAAACCTTTCGGTAAGTCCATGGCTTCACTTTATCAGAATTCAACACGCAGCCTCTTCACCAGCAACTCCCACTTCGCTGCCGTTCTTTCGCATCATCCTCATCTCTCAGCGCTCGCATGGAAAAAAATCCTGGAGCAAAATTACCTGGGAAATCTCTGCACCCCGCCCCCGCCTACCACTTTCAGCTACCTGCGAGAACGTTGTCAGTGGGCTTAAAACTCACTGTCCACTCTCATGACAAGCCGTTGGGACGAGCCGTTAGATTCCATCCATTGGCGACAGTCAATCACTGTTTTAATGCGATTACAGCTCCGATTGCCAAGTTCAGGAGTCTCTGAATCGCCCTCATGACTTTCTCACGCCTCTCAGCCATTTTGGTTCAAAGAGTCTGTGTTTTCTCATCCGCAAAGAAAACCCTTTCAATTTCCTTCAGTTGCCCCTCTTCTTACTTCCTGCAACTCCGTCACTACACATCAGCCCCTCGCCAATCTCTTGCCTCTATCGGATCTCGGAGGCGGATGACCACTCTAGCTTTCACCTTAACACAATTTCATACTTTCATAACCGTGCCTCACTTCTTAGACTGACTTTGAGAATTCAGAAACCCTTTCACACAACCACTCAATTTCTCAAAATGGATTCTTTCCAGCAGCAACAACAGCAGCAGCCCCGTGGCGCTTGCTACTCTTGTAAGTCTGCTCTATCTCATTCAGACTCCTTCATCAGCATGTTATGCACCAAGACCTGTTTCCAGACCAATGCAAACTTCGGCGCTTGCTTTGGTTCCAGAGGCGACCCAAAATAGTGCGCTGCTTCTTTAGGTTCTGGCTTGATGCTGTGGCTTGCACTTGACGTGTTTATGCACGGGTGGTCGCGTGCCATACGCTCACCACAGACCTGGCTTGGTAGTGGCTGTCGAATCTCGTTGAGCCTCGGTTGCGGCGTCTCATTTCCATTTACTTTTACTTCTACACTTGAACGAATACTAACATGATTTCTAGGCGGTTCTACTGGCCACCAGGTATGATGCGCATTTCGACGTCTTTGTCTCTCAACCTACTCACTATTCTCTTCAGGCCCGTGACTGCCCTACCAAGGGTCCTGCTAAGTGGTGAGTGTTCTCTCAGAGTGTTGAGTTTTTCTTTGCTAATTGAGATCTAGCTACAACTGCGGTGGTGAGACCTACTCGCTCTTTTTTCAATGCTGTAATTTTGTCGACTAATCTTTTTTGCTATTAGGCGAGGGCCACATGAGTAAGTTTCTCACCTCTCTTGTTTGACCGTCACTAATGCATTCCAGGCCGTGACTGCACCGAGCCCATGAAGGATAACAAGTCCTGCTACAAGTGCGGCCAGCCCGGCCACATCTCCCGCGACTGCCCCATGAGCGGTGGCAGCGGTCAGGCTACCGAGTGCTACAAGGTAAGTTTATTTGTCCTTCAGACTACGGCTGCGGCTAACAATGTTTTAGTGTGGTGAGATTGGCCACATTGCCCGCAACTGCTCCAAGTCCTCCTACGGTAACAACTATGGTGGTGGCTTCGGTGGTGGCGCTGGCAAGACCTGCTACTCTTGCGGTGGCTACGGCCATATGTCTCGTGCGTTGCACTTTTATCCGGGAGCATCTGATGTTGGCTAACCAAATCACAGGCGAGTGTGTCAACGGCATGAAGTGCTACAACTGCGGCGAGTCTGGCCACTACTCCCGCGACTGCCCCAAGGAGTCCGCTGGTGGTGAGAAGATCTGCTACAAGTGCCAGCAGCCTGGTCACGTCCAGTCTCAGTGCCCCAGCAACTAAAATGGCGGCTCGTCACTCAGCATCGTGACTGAGGCAAGGTGGACGTGGAGACTCGTTGATACCCACGGACGATTTATTTCATAGTTCTTTTTACGGCATTTCGACAAAAGTTCAACTTCTTCTCACGACTTCTTATGATCATCACGGCAAAATGGAGACTCACAAAACAAACCGTGCGCGGTTCTCGGCGAGTGGCTGGCGGCGACCAGCTTTGATTGGAACATAGCGGCATTGGATTTCGTCACACAACGAACGAACGACTACGACCATGAAATCGACTCGACTTTGAGACAGACGGATGGTGACGGGTGGGGGTGACGAGATCAAACTGAAAATATCTGGTGTCTTGCATGCAATGTTTTACAACACCTCTGGTGCTCTGCTTACTCGCTGCAAGTGGAGAGCCCAAGCTGAGGAGAGCTGGGGGTGCTCCTTTGGTAGTCAAGTCGAGATGAAATGCGTTGATCCCGACGTTGTGGAAACTCTAACCTGGTGTGACTGTTTGTGTGTTTCGATATTGCCGGCCTATGCTTTGCGTTGCTAGCAGAAGCGGGTGTGTAGAATGAAGGTGAACAAGGCTCAAAGGGTGGTCGTTCCTCTTGGACGCACCAGCACAGTCGGCCTGTTGCTGTTAAGATATTCTCCGATTAGTAGCATGCTACTCGGACAATAGCATGTTCAGTCAGCTTGGTATGACAGAATGGCGAGCGAGTTGCTGGTGACGCATACAGGAACCCTTCAGGGGTAGCTGTGTGACAAAGGTTCAGATCTAGAACGGTTCCGACTCGGAGTGTACAAGAGTTCCTGGCGTGGCCTGCTGTGGCTCATATCAAGCCTACGGGCCAAGATACGGATCCGGCATGAAAGACCTTTTACAACAATCTCGGCTGAGTTTTTGAATAACGAGCCGATACTGGTACAACTCAGGAAGGACTTTAGCGGCCTAACACAGATATTCAATGAACTGGGCTGTTGGTATGACTTGGTAATTTCAAAACCTGGGAGTCTAATAATTAAGGTCGACTGCAGACAAGGGGAATATATAGAATCAAGCTGACTAAGGTATCATGTCGTTAGAATGAAGGTCAAAGGGTTGGAAGTGTTACCAGCCCGACTCTGGATTCTATATCAGGCTGCTTATATGTATAGCACCATGACAGTAAGAACATTACTCAGACTTTGCTGCGTAACACACCCAAATCCACTGTCTAGAAGATGACAATATCTATACACGCGCCATTAGAAGTATTGTTTTAGATGGTAGCACAAGCATGTCGTTGTGTAGATTTTTCTATTGATCTGTGTTGAGTTGTCTCTATGACATGTATATCGTGGCTGGAAATCAAGAGTCGTCACACTTGTCTTGACATACATGACTCCAGGCTGACAATGTATAAACGCAATTGGACTCCAACTTTAGCCTTTTTGATATCCTTTATAAGCCACTGGATATTCTAGTATTTGACCCTTTGTTCTCTAACAATACCTCAACCCGCCTCTCTTAATAATTTTCTATCATTAATGGAGAACTAACCATCATTCTGCACATCCGTTTCCATCAATCAAACTTTTTTGAATGAACAATATATATAGGATCACGTTCCGACATCTTTGGCTGGAAAATACTAATTTCAGGTTTTTCAAAGAGCAAAGAGGAATATTCAGGGGCTGTGGAGATTGATATTTTGGTTGTTTTGCGAGGACTGCATGACCAAGCCAATCATGTGAAGAATAAACTACTTCATGCTGTTTTTGCAGTTTCCGATTAACTTAGTGACAGAGTTTCTGTAAACGTATATTGTCATTAATGCTTGGTTATAATTCTAGTTTGGCCTGAGCGTCCTTCTCCTGAGCGTCAATCATCCACCACGGGCGGCACCTGCAATTGAAATTTGTTTTATACTTGACAGAGATCCAGTGACTGAAGTTGTTACACACCTTGGCCGCTCTTATAACGACGTTGGAAATATGAGGAACAGTTTCATGGCCCAGCTACCTTTGAGATGGAGCCTATCTACTCATCTGGCGAGTTTGAACACACTGTCGTAAAGAGAATTCTGACGTACAGCAGATGCAATAGACTCAACTGTAGTTCAAATAATCCAGAAGATCATGTTCAGACACAATGTAAGGAGATTGGCTTCAAAGAGCTGGGCAGCTGGATCCCTAACGAGCAAACATTCTGAAAACCAGTATGTCAACTCATTGGGTTGTCGATTTAGGTTGGCAGGCGACGGTAACGAATACTGAAACACATAGCAGAAAGGCGATTCCTTCGGCTCCAGGTTTATTAGCACAACTGTAAGCACCTAATGCGGAATGTCTACCAAGTTTGCTCGGAATCTACCTAAAAGGTTGCGTTCACGCAGCCTAGGTAGCAAGTAATTAATTTATCGTCACATGTCTTTCGTTTTGACAAGAAGAAATAAATTGCGGGATATTTTCCAATAATACATAGTTTAAACTATAGCCACCTTGAAACACTGCACCGTAGTCTTACAACATGGCCTTGGGGAAGTTCCTCATGGCCTGTCTCACACCGAGATCTGCCAACACTTCCTCGGCACCACCGAGAATGGCATCGAACTTGTATGTTCGGTGGAACATCTCGATAAACTTGCCCATACCAGTTTGGGTAATACCACGGCCACCCCAGATTTGCACGGACTCGTCGGCGACTTCGTGGGCAGCACGAGTGGCGCTCATCTTGAGCAGACCAATGGGGCCAGCAAGGTGCTGTGCTTGTTGTGAGTAGGGCATGTGGCACATTTGGTAGGTGACGGTTTCGAGCCATGACTGGTTGGCTTCGATGAGCGCAATCATCTTCGCGAGCCTGGACGGCGTTAGCAAGTAAGGAGGTATGAAGGGTTTAGGAGAACTTACTTTTGACGGATGACGGGTTGGTCGATGAGTGACTTGCCAAACACTTGGCGTTGGTTACTCCACTTGAGACACTCCTCAATGATGGATCGTGACAAACGAAGACTTCCGCCTATTGAGTAGAGGTTAGTTTTAATCCGAATGGCTATATCGTAGCTGGGAAGCGGTAGCACTTACAAACCATGTACCATCGCTCGTGGTTGAAGTTGCTCAGAATGACCTGGATACCCTTGTTCTCCTTGCCCAACATGTTCTCGGCGGGGACCTTGACGTTGTCGAATGTGACAAAGGCTGTACCAGCTGTTGTAGAGTAAGAGGTCTTGATCTGCTTAGTCTCAACACCCTCACCACGCTCGATAAGGAAGACACTCAAGCCCTTGTCGGTTCGGGCACCTGTAACGAAGTAATCGCACCATACACCGTTGGTGATCCACTTCTTGGTGCCGTTGATAATCTAGTTTGTGTGAGCGCTTGATCTTTGATCTCTAAGCAGCAATTGACTTACATAGTGCTTGCCATCGGGTGTCTTCTCAGCAGTGGTGCGCAATCCAGCGACATCTGAACCAGCAAAGGCCTCGGTGATGGCAAGACAGATCTTCTTCTTGCCGCTGAAGACCTCGTTGGCAATCTTGTTCTTCCATGCCTCGTCGCGGGCGAAGTTGAGAACCGCTGTCAATCCAATAGTCATACCCGCCATGTTTCCATCAGCGAAACCTCGAGCCATAGCTCGCGCAAGCTCCTGGGCCACGATCAAGTCATGGAAGTAGTCGAACTCCTCACCCTTGACGGCGCCTCCCATGAGGTCAACACCGTGGAGATGCTTTCCAGGCCCAATACGCATGTGTAAAATGCCCAGCTCGCTCATGCGATCAATCATCTTCTGGCTAATGTATCGTCCAGTCGCCTCGCACTCTTGCGCCTCCGCGTAAAGCTCGCTATCGACGAACTCTCGGAGCTTGCGCTGCAATCGCCTGTGGCTGTCCTTGTAGTAGGGCGAGCGGAAAGGCTCTGCAAGCCATAGGGGCTCGGCGTATGGGACCTTGCTGAGGTCGCCAGGCTGTGGGGTAATAACTTGAGGCTTCTCGCCCTCGATGGTGCCAACGGCGAGGTCCTTGTACTTGGTGAGAACTTCATGTCGGTGGAGGTTGTAGAAAGCGGACGTGGCATCTTGACCGGCGACCTGTTTTAGGACAGTCTCACCGCCGGGATGAGCGTCGACAAAGTCTGTGAGATCGTAGACCGTGCTATCGATGATGCACCAGAGGGACTCGTCGGTTGTATGGGAGCGCACCTCCTCGCGGGAGAATGTATCTGTAGGAGAGCTCATGGTTGTGATTTGAGATATTAGGGGGAGATGAGGTATCACAAGAGTACAGAAGAATAAGTGAGAAACAGAGTTGAAGCTGAATAAATGGAACTTGGCTTGCTTTAGCTGTTCTCAAGCCCCAGACAGACACACACATTACCCCAGACGATGATGAATGACCTTGAACCTCGGCACCGACTAAGTGGGCCTGCTGTGATGAAATACAAAGTCTCCCATTGGCTTGAGCGGCTTCACTTCCATTTTGTGGGGGAGGGGCCGACGCATTTGCACATGATGGAATGACCTGAACCTTGACCAAAAAAAAGAAAAGAGTGAGACATGGATAGAGAGAAAGGCTAGGGGAACAAAACTCAGGAGCTTGATCCTAAATGATAAAAAGACTTGGGTAAATTCACATGAATTTAGGAGGATACCTTTACGAAGCTTAGGATATCTTTTGCCGAGTTTATTTTGACACCCCATCTCAAGGTCCGGTTTTCTCGCTCCCCGAGAGAGAGGGTCACTGGAGTTGAATCTTTCCTCGGTAATAAAGCTCGATAACTACCTACTTAAGCGAGGTTTCTATCCGCGGCTGGTTAAAAGCCCATTGCCGTCCTTCTCTCGAATGGTCTGACGTTATGGGGCTTGGGCTTCATTACCTACACAAGAAACTTGGGAACTGTCGTTAACTATCGCTTGTTGGGATTATACATGCTCCACCCATCTAGTTTCTTTCCTGACTGGCTAAAAGGCAACCCACGTAAAGGACTGAAGTTGCAGCAAAGATAGCTATTGAGGACGACGACATTCAGCATCTACTATAGAGCGACTCCATAAGACTCACTAATTGATCAGCTTCAAATAGTTCTTACATTACTCACTTGTGATATAGAGAATAACACGTCGACAATCCTTCCAGAACTGCACTGTTACTTACGCTCTGTCTGATGTGTTGACTTTGCTCAATACAAGCTGCCCGCATCCATCCTTCGAAATCTCGTTATCGCTATAGCATCTTCTCACTCCTTCTCACGAATCAAGCAGCCTAGATTATCATCAAGGACAATATTCTGTGTATTCCTGTGACTCTATCGTAAGCTCTCTACCGCTTAGCTCAACCTGTACCGGGAGCTCTGGGTTCCTGGACATGGTGGCTTGACAGTCTCGTAGGTTCGTAGATAAATCCTTGGAGGACTTACTTTCTAGAATGCATCCATCTTACGATAGCGTCAACGCTTCATAGACAGACGCCAGAATACGAAGTAGGCAATCAAGTTTCTCTACTTTTGCGGCGAATTGCGTTAGTCATGGCCCCACGCCGCTAGAAGCAGATAAAGATAAAACTTGAGGATTGCCTCAGAATCTTTTCCTCTGAGCCTGAATGTATTCTTCTTATGTTTCAGAAGCTCCTTGAAGGGTAATGCGATATTCCCTCTTTCATCCTGCTCTATCTCACTTGAACCCTCGATTCTTACCAACGTACGTATCAGCCAAGTCTCTTAGTTCTCACCCC
This sequence comes from Fusarium mexicanum, assembly GCA_013396015.1. Taxonomy (NCBI): domain Eukaryota; kingdom Fungi; phylum Ascomycota; class Sordariomycetes; order Hypocreales; family Nectriaceae; genus Fusarium; species Fusarium mexicanum. Next base: position 23,084 of record JAAOAM010000526.1, read on the forward strand.
TCGTTTTCTCTTATCACTTTGCCTCGCTCTTACATGACCCTGCTTGTGCTGGACTCAACACCTCTGAACCGTTTCTGCAACCGCCGTTTCTTTGAACTAGTCTGGCTTGGCAAACGGGAGGATCCACGATTTGAATCTGGATCTGCACAGGCCTTTTGAGGGGCATCTTGGTTCTATATCAAACGACGGGCCTTGTCCTATCCCCATGTTCTCATGAGCAGCAGTTTAGAGCCGCCATTGGCTTGGTTATTTGCGGGCTTTTCTTTGTGTATCTTCCATTCTCAGTTTATTACTCTTTTTCGAACCCCGGACCTGCATCCGTGACAGCCATGTCCATGTCCGCCTCACTTTGGCCTTTTACATACTGCCGAGCCTCCTTATCAAAGAGGTTGCTCCAATGGCGATGTTAAGAAGTCGAGTTTAAAGCCCATGCTAAAGCACTGAGGCGTGCATGGCGGCGTCTGCCCCTGCGCCCGCTTCTCATCGGTTTCGCCAGTTGACACCGGGGTTTTGTCCTTTTTTATGTTTCGCGATTGGCTCTTCTCCGTTATCTGAAGTTCGCAAACCGCTCAGGTTGCTGCAACTATCTCCAACTAGGTCATTGGCTAGAAATTACCTTGATCTAAACGTCGTAGGAGCTAACACACCCGAGACACCACACGGTCATTCCCTCCCTCCATTGTGCGGTGGATATATTTCCCTCGTGATCGTCATCGTCACTGTCTCTAGCCTGTTACAAGTTGCCATCTATTCTCAGGGAACTTTGGTGGCCAAGAGCCATTCTTACCTGACATGACTTTGGCACCTGGTGACCTCCTTGTCAACCGTTGAGGCTTATATCCCTCCGTTCTGGGCTACACCTGTATCCCCGCCCTATCATACGCCTTCTTATATCTCCCTATCTCGATCCTCTTTCCCTACTGGAAGTCCAGTTATCCTTCTTTTGTCATTGCTCTACACCCATTCCTAAACGTATATCTTGAATATCTCAGCATGGATGCTTACTCGATATGTTGCACTAGCCCTGCCGCTAGGCACACATCCAAGATCTACCAGGATCTCTGGTCTACCCGTCCACATACTCGGGTTGGGTATGATCAAGATAAGATCTTGAGGAAATTTGTCACCATGGATAGTTTGAAACAGGTATGTACAAAATTTGCACCAAACTTGCCGTTGTTAAATGTCTCAAACTTGGCGCCACTTATGGCTATTCAACGGTGACAGTTTCATTCTCAGCCTCTTTCGCACTTCGAAGTCCATGCTGATTAACAAGCCTACAGCGTTGGAGTGGTGATCAGACTTCAAAACCACATATTGGTGTAGTAGGTGCTGGTCTCGCTGGTCTTCGATGTGCAGATATTCTCATTCAGAATGGTTTCAAAGTCACCATCATTGAGGCTAGGAATCGAGTTGGTGGCCGCTTGCATCAAGAGGTCCTTCCAAATGGTCACTTGGCTGATGTCGGTCCCAATTGGATCCATGGAACCAACGACAACCCAATGCTAGATCTGGCCAAGCAAACGAATACTGCCATCAGCGACTGGGATTCAACTTCTTGTGTCTTTGACGAATCTGGCGACCTCTTGTCCCTCAAGGATGGTGAAAAATACTCCACAGTCGTGTGGGATATTATCCAGGACGCCTTCAAGCACTCCAATAGCAACTCGTCAGACATCGATTCAAGAGAGAGTCTTCACGACTTCTTTGTCCAGAAGGTTACGGAGAGGGTACCTGATACTGAAGCCGACCACGAAAGGATACGAAGCATTGTGATGCAAATATCTGAGATGTGGGGTGCTTTTATCGGCAGTCCAGTCTTTAGACAAAGTCTGAAGTTCTTTTGGTTGGAAGAGTGTATAGAAGGAGGTAAGTTGAATCCGAAAATGGTAAAAATAATCATCTAACTCGAGCCAGAGAATCTGTTTTGTGCCGGCACATACAAGAAGGTGCTTGATGAAGTTGCGAAACCTGCTCTTGGAGGAGCCGAGATCAAGTTCCAGACCAAGATAGACAGGATATCATATCGATCAAATCCTGAGGAAAAGGCCAAGGTCACAACAGATAGCGGCCAGACACTCGAGTTTGACGAAGTTGTTGTCACTGCACCCCTTGGCTGGCTGAAACGAAACCTCGACGCTTTTGAGCCTGCGCTACCTGCTCGAATGACCAAGGCAATTGATGCCATCGGTTACGGATGTCTTGAGAAGGTCTACATCAACTTTCCCGACCCCTACTGGCTCGGTAAAGAAGGTGATGACCGAAAAGCAGAGGGTTTTGTGCAATGGCTCTCCCCAAATTACGTTCCTGATCTGAACCCAAGACGATGGAATCAAGAGGTCGTGGAACTTGCTAGTCTAGACCCAGCAGTTTCACATCCAACCCTTCTCTTCTACACATACGGCGAGCAGTCGCAGTATATTACGAGCGAGCTATTGAAGATATCGGATCCCCAGAAGAAGGATGAGTTCCTCCTCAACTTCTTCAAGCCATATTACTCACGACTTCCGCATTACTCGGAGAGCAACCCTGACTGCAAGCCTTCTGGCTTTATGGCTACAGATTGGCTTCACGATGAGCTTTCAGGATTTGGAAGCTACAGTAATTTCCAGGTTGGTTTGGAAGAGGGCGATGCTGATATCCGGACAATGCGAGAGGGTTTGCCGGATCATGGATTGTGGCTGGCAGGCGAGCACACTGCGCCGTTTGTTGGTCTAGGCACGGCGACTGGAGCCTACTGGAGCGGTGAGGCTGTTGGTAAGAGAATAGCGGAGGCTTATTACGGACGATCCAAGTAAGTAAGGGGCCTTTGAAGAATTGGTGGTTGCTTCAGTGAGAAGAGGACGCCGTCAATCGTTGTGGTTAGGGTAACAATAGATAATGGAAGATGCCTAAAACGGCCGTTAAAGAAATCTTGGCAAGGGTATGCGCGTGATAAGCAGTGAATATGTCGTTGTCTCAGGCTATCAAAGGGACTGCATAGAGATCGACGATGCATTTGTTTGAGGTGAAGTTGCAGCGGCCTTGACTCACCCGATTTACCCAAAACAGCAAAGGCAATCAATCTTCCGCTGCAAATCGTGTCAGAGCAAACCACGTCACAGTTGATCAAGTCAAGACATTGATTGTAGGATCCATGACGCGGGCAGCACACAATCTGATTGATGGTGAGCCGACTTTATCGATTGAGTTCCCCAAATTACAGTAGAGCAGAGGTTGCACGAGTCGTATCACCCACTAAAAGCGCAATTCACGGGTCAAATGACGCCCCAACGAGATGCCCTCGGGAGATACATCATGGACCAGCTGCTTTGGGGCACCGCTCGAAACGATCCTTGAAATCGAGTCACGAGCCTCATGTGTTAGTGTTTTAGCGTCTCGAGGGGCGATAGACAGGGTCCTTTCCAGGCCTTCTACCGCCTGTAGCTCGTATGGATTTGGCAGTAGAGGGTCCACTATAGGTCTATCTCCCCCACTCGCCCGCGCGTTGCCGTCTCAGCCATGGTCCATGCCCATGCAAGTCGTGACTGTGTGACGCTGTCTGTGACGGTGACCCGACTCTTTGGGAAGTGTGCCTCGACCGACCTTACCTTACTTTATTACTGTACTGTTCTTTTTCTTTAACTTACTTTCCTTGCCTAGGTTTGTATAATCCAAACCTTTTCAGCCTCGCTGGTGCCTTGCCCTTAACTTAGCCACGATTCACATACAAACTTAATCAGTTTATCCGATCTCACAGCCAATTACTTCTCCTCTTAGTTACAGCTTCTTCTCATGGCCTTGTCCCATTCCCTCTGAACATGTTCTACGGCCCCGCATCTGGCCGGGGTCCTCAAGCTACCGACTGATAGACGCCGACGTAGGCCTCTGCCTAGCAGACAACAGCAAATACTCTGTCGATAACTTACACCCATTTCGATACTCAATATTCATCTGTCGTCTTCTTGTCATCCTTTCCTCTCGGGCTGCGTGGGCAGTCATCGCCACCCCGCCCATCGACCCGATCGCATCCCACGAACGACGACATCATGGCGACCCTCTTCCAGTCTTTCCGGAGCTCCTCTATGCCAAAGAGGTTGCTACGATATGCCCTTTCCCGACTGGAACTTCTCGATGTCGAGGCCCTCGATATTGATAATTTAGATTTGGCGATAGGGAGGAATACAGTCCTCGAATTTCGCGATGTTGGGATCAAGCTCAAGGTAGGTTTAATGACTGTGCATCCATCGACGGTTTAGAAGATCACGGTCACTGATGCTCCGCCATAGAAACTCAACAAGCTGCTGCAGCTTCCTGACACATTCAGATTGCAAAAAGCCAAGGTTTTGCTTCTGCGAGTCACCATCCCGATGGACTTTTACACAAGCCCTATAAAAGTCGAGGTCGACGGTGTCGATATTGCGCTGCAAGTCATAGATGCGGAATCCAAATCGGCTCGTCCATCAGGCACAAGAACACCCGAAGAGACCACCGCTGTACCGAACACCGTCGACCTTGCGCAATCATTCCTTGAAACGCAGCCACGATCAGAGCGAAGGAAACTCGAGGATGCTTTGGTCGCCGAAACCCAGGATCTTGGCGCTTCCATCGCTATGAGCGATGATGGCAGTGAAGACGATTTGGTATACGGAACAGGCCAAGCTCTTTCTCTCCCAGCGTTTTTGGCCGACTTTTTGCAGGGTATCGTCGACCGGACGCAGGTAAGGATAAAGGGTGTTAATTTTCAGCTGGACGTTGAAGTGCCTGTTGAACCCAACACCACTACGACTGAGTTGGTGTCATTTCAAGTTGCACTTGAGGGCATCGATGTTGAGGGTGTTACCACTGCCTCTGATAACGCCGAAGGGTCTCCCACCATCGTACCAAAGGAGGGCAAGCGTCATGTATCATTGTCAAACGTACGGGCGTACCTCGTTTCAGAAGCAAATGTCTTTTCTGCATTGGCGCGATCACCTTCCGTCACTTCGCCATCGCTTGCTTCTTCTCCAGCTATGACCAGGAATCCACCGTCACGCCAGACTACTACACTTTCATTGAGCAGCCTTCACGAAGAATCCGTGACATCATCGCAGGGAAGCATACGATCAGAAGCGCAAGAGCCTTCACAACGGTCAGCTCTTCCGCAAGTGGAACCCTTAGTTCTTTCACAACACAGCATCGATCAACGACTCGCGGGTTCACAGCAGAGTCTTCATTCCGATAATTCTTTGGCTAGCTCACAGCAGAGCCTCAGAGACGAATACTCCATCGACCAGGAGTCTCCAGAGCACGAATATCCTCTTGGTGATAGTGAGGACGCACTTGGAATCCCATACGAATTCTCAAGCCCTCAGGATGATGATGATGCAGAAGATAGCCCCGTCACCCCCCGGGCATCGATGTATCATGATTTCAGTAACAGTCCCAACGACGAGCCTGTATTTCACTCAACCTTTCTTCCTGGAGAACACGGCTCTCATTCAACAGCACTGGAGAACGAGAGACCTCAGTGGACGATCGCAGAACGAGAAGCCAGATCTGCACCTACACTTGAGACACCAGCGACGCAAGGTAATTTGGAAACTTCTAGGGGGGGCATTTCAAATGAGCACCTTAGTCGGACTTCTTCAACTGAAAGCTTTGGTGCGAGATCGGCTGAAGACCTGGCACAGTCCCATATGTACACACACGAAGAAGCAGAGAGCATGTACATGAGCGCTTTCTCACAGACTAACGCTCAATCAGTGTCCTTTTTGCCGCCAGATCCTTCTCATGGCCATACACCTTCGCCGAAACCCCACGACTTGACCGAAGAGGTGGAACAACTTTCTGAGCCAGTCAACCCTGTTGAACCAGTCGAGGTGGCAGTCACCCCACCTACAACGGCGCATACACCTGTAGCAAACGAAGAAACTGAGTCACACATCATAGATGCAAAGCCCGAATTGCCAGAACCAATTCCTCCTCAGATATCAGATGTCAAGTCTCCAAGCCCAGAGTTAGAAGAGGCACCAGCCACTGTACCATTGGAACAAGAGTCAAAGCCTTTCATTCCCGGTGCTTGGGAAGATGACGACGACGACGACGACGACGACGACGATCCTTCAGTGAATGCCATAGCACCATCTACTACCTTGAGACACTCTATGTATCGGAAAGACGGTCCCTCGGTATCACTGGATGCTTCAGATAGCGAATCTTCAGAGCCTGCATTTTCAAGGGCATGTCTTACTGATGCTGATCCAGAGAATCCCAGTACTCCTACCAGACAACAGGAAGGTGCTGCCATTCCCAAAGGACCAACGCGTCTAGTCAAGGAGATTCTAAATCTGAAAACCATCTCGATATATCTCCCATCACAGCACCAGCATCTGCATGTTCAACCTGCATCGCCGGAATCTGTAGCCCAGCTCTCGCAGTCAATGGGACGGTCTACATACCCTCAGGCTCCAGGTGCCTTTTCAATGCACGGCGGGGCTTCCATGCAACAGAATAAGCCAGCACCAAGAGCTTCGAAAATTGACGAAACACTAGAAGTGAACCTGTCACCCATGAATCTTACATTTGACGCCTCATTGGGCTTCTTACTAGCGATGGTTGTTGGGAAGCTGCTGGATGCTGTGAAAGACAAGAATGCGCCCTCAGTTGAGAGCACAAAGCTGGAGACTAGTTCAAAGAAGATGCCCAACCTCAAAATAACACTGGAGGAGATCAAACTTGACTTTATTAATCGCTTGGGAGGGATCTCGGATACACCTGAGCGTTACATGGATCTGGATACATCACCATTTTTCGACCAGGAGGTTCTGCTCAACACAACCTTGCAAAACTTGGTTATTTCCATTTCCGAGACTGAGATATCAACACCGCCGGTCATCAAGGGTAAATTGGCGACACAGCCAGCTATTCTCACCAAGATCGACTTGCAGAAGTTCCGTTTCGGGTACGCAAATGGCGACATCATATCCTTCGACAAGGGCAAGCCCATGAGTGCATCGGTCAGAGAAACGTTTCTATCGGCAGGTTCTGATATTGGAATCGAAATCCTTCAATCAGGCGGCAAAACCAAGATAGACGTCCAGACTCTACCGCTCGTTTTCCAACTTGATCTGCGACGGCTTGACGAGACTTTCAGCTGGTTCGGTGGCCTTAGTAGCTTCCTTAACATGAGTGCTTCGATGGCCTCGAGTCCCGCACCGACACCTAAACCAGCTGCTCCTACACCAAAGCCTAGGGGGGTTCGATTCGATACTCCAGTTGATCCGAATGACAGATCCATGGCATCACAAAATAAGATTAACGTGCGCATCGGAGGCTCTTATGTGGAGCTCATCGGAAAAGACTGCAGCATGCTGGTAGAAACCAGTTCCATTAAGGCTGTGAGCCGTGATGAGGTTATAGGGTTGGGTTGCGGCATGATCCGAATAACAGGGCCATACTTGAAGAACTCAACGTCAGATCCTCCTATCAATACGGAGATCACCACAATTCGAGTCGAGTTCTTGACGACCCCCAACGATTCAGATCTCGAGAAACTCCTTGAGTTAATCATCCCTTCAAAGCATCAATTCGATGGCGATAACGACGAGATCATGGTTGATACTTTGTTACGTCAGCGAAGGAAGGGCTCCGTACTGAGACTCTCAGTCGATGGTGTGAATGTTCGCGTTCAAAACATGTCCCAGCTCTCAGTTCTACCTAACCTTGGTGAGGAAGTTGCAAAGCTTTCAACCGTCGCAAAATACTTGCCTGAAGATGACCGACCTGGTTTATTGACCCTGGCAAAGATCCAAAAGGTTGCGTTGAGTCTAGACTTTGGTGGCAAGCTTGGCCACCTCGGTGCGGACATCAAAGATCTTCACGTAGGCCATATCACGGTCCCTTCACTTGTTGCCATAGCTATACACGATCTTTCTGTGAAGAGAAATAGGTCAGAAGAGCTGGTTAGCACGGCAACATATGGAGCCAAGGAAATCTCACTTCGTGGCCCAGTCTTGATGGCACGGATGATTGGTGACGAGATCGAGCCGGTTATCAAGCTAAAGATGCAGGATCTGTGTATTGAGTACCGCGTTCCTACGATCATGGATGTTCTAGAGCTCGGAGAAGATGCCACACCCCAAGATTTCGAAGCGAGCCTTGCTGCCTCGGTGGCAAACCTCGGTGACCACGCCCATCATGCTTTAACTGGACAGCCTGGCTCTCCTGGTGAGAAGAGCAAGGGCGGGAAACCGATGACGCTGGATGTTGGCTTCCGAGATTGCCTTTTGGGACTTAACCCGCTGGGCCAACCTTCGAAGATGGTGATCGCTCTCACAGATGCCCATCTTGTCGCTGTGTTGCCTAAGGACGTGGAGGCCAATGCTATCTTCACCATCAACAAGTCATCCATCTTGCTGATCAACGACATTGCCGAAGTTGCAACAAGCGAACTTCCAGTCGCCCAAAGACCTCGCGCCTCATCTTCAACATCTCGCCAGGTAGCGGATATGTGCGCCAGAGGTTATGTGGACATTTGCTACATCTCATCCGCCAAGCTTGTAGTCGATGTGAAGGAGCTCGATGATGGAGAAAAGCAACTTTGCGTTGAGCTCAAGGATGATCTCCTTGTTCTGGAAACATGCGCTGATTCAACACAAACTCTGATCTCTTTGGCCAATGCGTTGAAACCACCAACCCCACCGAGTAAGGAGAATAAGTATCTTACAGATGTGGTCCCCATGCAGGATCTGCTCGCTTCTATTTCAGCTGAAGCTTTCGGTAGGCCCGAGGGAGAGTACGATTTTGACCAAGACTTTGCTGGTGCTCAGGAGATGGCTGGGAGCGATTCAGAGGTCGACTTTAACACAGACAGCCCGCTGCAAGTCCAGTCACAATTTTATGACGAGGAGCCAGTCGCCGAGGAGCTTTTCGACGCGACGAGTAGCTCTATTATCTCACATGGGTCGCATCGCTCTGGGCCCCAGATGAAAGACACTAACGAGGGTGTACTACTGACGGGGTTTGGCTCAGCAAGTCAACAAACAGTTGACTCTGATGATCTTGTGATCCAGGAAGACTACTATGGTAGCGGCGTTTCAAAGGACAGCAAAGCCAAAATCTGGAATTCAAAGAAGAACAGCTACGATCGGGCGCCGAGCGACTTGGTGAAGCGCAGCCCTGTCAAGGTATCCGTACGAGATGTCCATGTTATATGGAACCTTTTTGACGGCTATGACTGGGTTCACACACGAGATGTCATAACGAAGGCAGTTCAGGACGTTGAAGCCAAAGCATACGAACGACAAGCCCGTGCTGGTCAAGTCCAGGTCTATGAGGAAGAACTAGAGGATGAAGAGGCCATCGGAGACTTTCTCTTCAATTCGATTTACATCGGCATCCCAGCAAATCGTGATCCCCAAGAACTGTCTCGAGCAATCAATGAAGGCCTGAACGACAATGCAACAGAGACTGAATCGGTTGCAACCACGGCTTTCACTTCTGCTACCAACAGGACAGCACGTGCTCGTCAACCGAAGTCGAAACGACTTAAGCTCAAACGCAGCAAGCATCACAAGATCACCTTTGAGTTGCGAGGCGTGGATGCAGATTTGTTTGTTTTCCCACCAAATTCAGGGGAAACTCTCAACAGCATAGATATCCGCATTGATAACTTGGACATTTTCGACCACGTCCCAACATCAACATGGAAGAAATTTGCAACCTATGACCAGGATATGGGAGAGCGAGAAATGGGCACCAGCATGGTTCATCTTGAACTTCTCAACGTCAAGCCACAGCCCTCACTTGAGGCGTCTGAGATTGTGCTAAGAGCGACCTTGCTCCCGTTGAGGCTGCATGTAGATCAAGATGCTCTTGATTTCATCACCCGATTTTTCGAGTTCAAGGATGACCAAGTGCCTGTTCACACGTCAAAAAGTGATGTGCCCTTCCTTCAGAGAGCTGAGGTCAACAACGTAGCGGTGAAGCTCGATTTCAAGCCCAAACGAGTCGACTATGCTGGTCTCCGTTCTGGACACACCACTGAATTCATGAACTTCATCGTTCTCGAAGAGGCGAGAATGGTTCTACGCCATGTCATCATCTATGGTATCTCGGGATTTGAGAAGCTTGGTAAGACCCTCAACGATATCTGGATGCCTGATGTCAAGGCAAACCAACTTCCTGGTATTCTAGCCGGTCTGGCACCTGTTCGTTCCCTTGTCAATGTGGGCAGCGGCTTCCGAGACCTCGTTGAGGTGCCTATCCGCGAGTACAAGAAGGACGGACGTGTGATCCGCAGTATATCGAAGGGTGCTACAGCCTTTGCTCGCACGACCGGTACCGAACTTGTTAAGCTGGGTGCCAAGCTCGCTGTTGGTACACAATACGCATTACAAGGTGCCGAGGGCATGCTTTCAGACCCTCAACAAGCCTACGAGGGCTGGGATGAGGATGACATAGACCCTGAAGAACAGAGACAAATCTCTCTCTATGCAGATCAACCTACGGGCGTCATCTCCGGCATCCGGGGCGGATACCGATCTCTTGCCAGAGACGTGAACCTCGTGCGCGATGCCATCATTGCAGTTCCTGGCGAGGTCATGGAGAGCTCTTCAGCTACTGGCGCCGCAAAGGCTGTGCTAAAGCGAGCACCAACAATCATTTTCAGACCTGCTGTCGGTGTCACTCGAGCAATCGGACAGACTCTAATGGGAGCCACCAACTCGATTGATCCCAACAACAGACGAAGGATTGAAGAGGTAAGTCAAAATGGGTTCATGTCAACGAGCGTGACTAACAAACTGCCAGAAATACAAACGATATTAAGTCGCTTCGTCGGCTCGTTCAACTTATCTAAAACACGATACGAATGTGGGCAACATATTATGGCGCAATGATATTGAGATACCAATCACATCGGAGTATCACAGGTGTCTCTGGTCTTCCATGTCCTTTCCATCTTCATCTCGATGATTTCCCATTCACTCTGCATATAACGGTGCTCGGGCCAAAGGCATATTTTGTTCTTTAAGAAAGAGGCATGTTTGTGCATGCGCTCGTCTGTGATAGATCGGTAAAAACAGGACATGCATTTAGATGCACAACATAGACCCTGGAGAGGACAGGCATGCGTTGATTTTTTTCTTCTTTCTTTTCTCATTCAGCTAGGAGTTGGATTATTATTACTTGGAGGGTTCTTTGTCTTATGGATGTTTTTCTATTGTTAGGACTGGATCTGATATTATAGATACCTGTAACAGAATGAAAGGGTGGATTACCCAAAACTTGTTGTTTATATTGTGTATTCAACAAATGTGTATTCTTCAGCTCATTCTCATGACCTTTCACCTAGCCACAAACGCCGTGCTCATAATGCTCTCGCTATCCCAAACACCTTAAAAGCCATCGTCGGGGACTCCCTTCTCCTTCTCCAACTCTTTTCTGACACGGTTCGCATCAACCCACCACTTGTGGCTCTCTTCTTTACCTGTCCACTCACCCTTCTCATTAACCTCATTCCAAGGTTTAGGACTTAAGATGTAGTGAATGTTCTTGACACTCTCATCCTTCCAAATAGCATCATGGACTCCTTTCCATCGTAGCGTCTTGAGCGCGTTGTAAATGTACGGCAAAGGAACCCATCGCTCACGATACAAGTCCGAGAGCAGTGACTGATCTGCAAAATCCATATTGGCGGCGTCGGCCTCCATATGCGCCAGAATTTGCGCATAGAGGCCCTGAGAAGGATTAACGACCTGCAAACCACCGTTCATAAAGCCCAAGGGTCCGACCGACGGATCAGCAGCCTCAGTTTGCGCAGCATCGGGATCCGAGTGTTGTGAGGTAAATGCGCAATTCTCAGGAATCCAGTCCTTCGGGTAGTGAGGCTTCTTGAGGGGGTTGCATACGCAGGCATGGCCGGCTGCAAAGACACGCTTGCTGACGGTCTTATCGCCAGTCTCAGCAATCGAAGGAGGGTCCAGCTCGAGATCCATCAGCTCGTCCATATTGCGCAGAACAAGCATGTCCGAGTCGAGTTGGACGACGCGCTCGTATTCGGTCAGAGAGAAAGGCGCAAGCTTGCTCCAACAATCGTAGAACCGCGGGTCATTGGAGTAATCCTTGCCTTTAGTTGGTAGCAAGTATGGAATGTGCTGAACGGCAATGCCACGAGCACGGAGAGCTGCGTGACCTTCAGGGGGGAATGAATCGGTATACAATGCCACAAGAGGGTAACGAGATTTGGCGGCGCGGAGAGAATGTTCGAGGGTGAGAAGACCTGACAAGTAGTCCAGGTTCGTGATAAGACTCGTCCAGACTGAGATTGTAAGTTAGAACTTCTGCTACGCATGGTTTATTAGCCTCTTTACCTTTGGGCGAGTCGACAGCTCGTTTCCGGGATTCTGAGTCTGCCATGTTGCGAAGCCTGAAGATTCGTCCTGGAAAGGTCTGTTGTTGTGTATTTCCTCCAAGCGATATCGCAAGAGTTGGTTGAAGCGGGGGAGGGGTAATAAATAGCAGACTCGAAAATTGATAAGCAACAGTCTAACTATTCTCCTAGTGAAACGGAAAAAGACACTGGGTTTCAATGAAATGGTGAAAAGAGTAGAGTATTTGGAGTTTCTTCTACTTAGAAGTCATATTCTCCCACTCTTGTACACAAAAAGGCGCATATCATGAGTCGTCGATGTCCAAATTTAGATGTTGTACCTGACGATGGCGGGGCATTTTGGGGTTCTTGAGTGACGCCATTGACGATCTAGTCTGTAGCCTCGATTGGAGAGGAAAATGTAGAATCACAGATCCTGCAAACATTCAGGAGCCAATATCATCTTCCCTCACTTCAAGGATGTAGTTCTTGTCGTTTTCATAAGATTTGTAGAGAGTTTCGCGTATGCAAAGCAGATGCAAGGCACAAAGTTTGGATCTAATCAATCAATCAATCAATCGGCATGACATGGGTGTAGGTAGTATGTAGCCCAAGCTGCCACGTCTTGATCGAACCTCGGATACTTTCATCATACCCTGTGGGGGTCCAGTGCCATCATAGTACAGCTTATGAGTATCAGATGTGACTCTTCCGTAATTTATCTTCCGAATCGGACATCATGTCCGTCATGTTCTTCTTCCTGGACTGTTCTTCCTTAACCTTCGGCTACAAGCCGAGGTCCTGGACTCCAGTGACCTATACCGAGATCAAGAGAGCTGCCATATGTCCGATGAATGTCCTATGTCGGCCTGCCATGGCCATTGACGGCAATGAGCCAAGTCCTTGGTCATTACAGTCCCTACTGAAACAATCTTGGGCTTTATTAGCCTGCAATTTGGTGCAGCGATGACCTCCACCAACACAAGATAAGCCCTCCGATGTTAAGAAACTGATGGACTGCAGCGACGTAGCTGTTCGACGTCGAGAGACTGATATCGTATCCCGGCAACCTCTAGTTGTTATCTCATATTTGGGTTCATAGCTAGTCCTTGACATTGACGACCAAAGACAAAGTTTCGAGATAACACATACAGCCGCAGATTGATTGGCAGATCTTGTTTCTGTTCAAGATATGATACTGTGTCTGTTTTTGTTGAGCGTCGTCATGACCTCCCGGTATCAGCCCCTGAATCAACTTGTAATCGTGTATCTTGAAGAACGGGAGGAAATCCGATCGCCTATGTTTCGGTCAAGCACATGGCGGTGTCAAGGTCATAGCCATCCATGATAAACTAACGTAAGTAACCTACTTACCACGCGGACCCAGTTTCTATACAGTAATCGTAACTATAATTTCCTAACCCCTATTTCCTTTTTATTATAATAATACTATTAAATAATATTAAAAAAAAATCTAAATTTTTAATATAAGTTCTTTTAATAATAGATAAAAATATAAGCTACTTAAA
>JAAOAM010000527.1:0-26561 GCA_013396015.1 Fusarium mexicanum
GCTTGGGAAGATGATTGGGTTGATGCCGATGCCGGTAGATGAAGACGGGTTCCGGTGACAAGGGTTTGGGGGGGACTCAAGATCTGGAGTTGTTGTGTTTGGGGTGATGAGATACCGAGCCGACGGAGGCGCAGACAGCGTATTTTAATAAACGATCGGTAAACCTCTGCCCTTCCCCGCATTCATTCCCCTCGGAGACTCGGCTCCACCCCCGCAACTTAACCTCACTTTTAGACCCCTTCGTGTACCGACCAATCGGAATCTATTTGTTACGCTATCAGACTAACTTAGTACCCAGGCCCAGACCAACTCCGACCCGGGGGCGATTCAATTGATATAAACCTCGTTTCGCCGCTGCTTTATACATGGAAACATCAAAACTCATCCAGTTGACAAGGTGTAGTCATGGCTGAGCGACGCGAATCCTTCGGTATGAAACCTGACGTCGATGCTGTCGAGGACATTATCAAGACGTCTCACCACGAAACTCATGATGCATCTGGGACAGTCAATCTGTACCAAGATGGAACTGTTGTTCTCGTCCCGACACCCAGTCCTGACCCCAAAGGTAAACAAAACGCACCAATCTCTCTAATTATCACCAACTCACTCTTTTCAACAGATCCTCTTAACTTGCCCGTTTGGCGCAAGTACATGATCGTCCTCCTCGTCGGCTTCTACTCCGGCATCTCAGTCCTAGGAACCTCCGGTCTCGGCGCCGTTGCCCCAGAGCTCTACGCGCTTTATCACAACGACAATGCCAAGCGTGTCAGCGATTTACTTACATATCCAACTCTCTTTATGGGAATTGGCAATTTGCTCTCCATGCCTCTCGCCAACGCCATTGGCCGCCGACCTGTCTTTCTCTTCTCCTTGCTGCTTCTGACGGTATCTGGAATCTGGTGTGCTTGCTCAAAGTCTCTTACGAGCCATATTGCCGGGCGGAATATCTTCAGTCTGGCTGCTGGACAGAGCGAGGCTCTTGCGCCTTTGATCGTGCAGGAGATTCACTTTCTGCATCAACATGGTGTGAAACTGTCTTATTTTGTTGGTGTTCAGAACACGCTTACTGCGGCTCTGTTTACGGCGACTACGTACATCGTTCCATCGCTTGGATTGCCATGGTGGTATGGTATCATGACCATCATCAACGGCTTCACGATGATCATGTCTTTCTTCTTCCTCGCTGAGACTCGCTACGACCGACCCGAAGACGCGACTGGTAAGCTTTCACCCCCCTTTCCATTAGTCGATACTAACCGTGAGCAGAGGGTGCTGTCCATCTCAAGCTCGACAAGAATGGCAATGTAGCCCGCGAAGGAACAAACGAGATTTTGTACCAAGTCACAACCCGCAACGGCGTTGTTCTACAGCCCGATAAGTTCGGCGAGAGAACATGGCGCGACGACATAAAGTTGTTCCACGGCAAGGCAGACTGGAAGAGCCTAGTCTTATTCTACAAGGACGTTGGGCTGTCCCTCCTCCTGCCGCCTATCTTCTGGATCTTTATCCTCAATGGTGCTTTCCTAGGTCTTTACATCTACCAAGCCTCAACCTTTGCTCAAATTCTTGTACAACCACCTTACAACTTTAACGGAAAGCTTCTGGGTTATGTGCAGCTTGTTCAGATTATTGATTGTCTGCTTGCTGTCCCTCTGCTTGGATATGGTTCGGATATCATCTGCAAGTTCATGAGTCGACGGAACAAGGGTGTCTTTGAGGTAAATATCCCTTTCGCGACTTTCAAGATCGCATACTGACTGATACAGCCCGAATATCGACTTCTTGTCTTGATCATCCCAGCGGCTTGTGCCATCATCTCGGCGATCGTCTACGGCCACGCAGCCGCCTCGCCCAACGATTACCACTGGATCGCCATCGTCGCTCCATATCATCTTGGCTTCTTCTCTTTCCTCGGTGCGAACTTGGTCGGAATCACTTTCGTCATGGACAGTTACCCCAACAAGTCTGGGCCTCTTCTTCTCGTCGTTTGTGCTGGTCGAGGCTTCGTCTCATTCGGTTTGAGCTACGCAACCGTGCCTTCGATTCAGTCCCTTGGATATGATGGTGCTATGAACATTCTTGCTATTATCTGTGGTGTTCTGAGCGCTTTGGGTATTGTCATGTACTTCATTGGAAAGCGTGTTCGTGAGTGGGCGCGTCGACGTATCTGGCCTAAGCATCACGAGGAGTAGGGTTCGGCAGGGAACTAGGTTTCATAGACTATCGTTTTGTATTGATGTCTGTGAGTCGAAGCACTATAGTAAATGAATCAACGGAAGGCACGATGCGAAAATGCTCGTATCTGCCTTTAAACATAACATCTTCTCTCTGCCGCTCGTGAGTGTGAACTCTCAATACTACCTAATTAGGAAATGCCAAGAGTGGGCTGGCTAGATGACAAACAACTAAGGTAGGCATCTTGTTGTTTTACAGTAGTATGGAAACTCCTCACGGCAATAACATTATGCTAGTTCCCGGCCGAGAGGGGTCTATAGAGATCACTATCGGTGCCACCGCCGTATACTCTGCCTGAAATGACCTTCATTGTGCGTGCTTACTATGGGGCAATATCTATTGTCCAATTGTGCAAATAAAGGAAAACGCAAGCCTATGGGCTTCTTCAAGTATTAGTATTGGTCAACTCTCCTTGAGCTCAATGATCCATTGTAGCAACACGCCCCTCATCTCAACTTCTACTACTCACTCTCCTAAGTCGTCTAAAAGATCTCAATACGTCGCACAATCATTCGATCCTCTACCAACTCAACCCTGATTCACAAATTGCAGATCACCCTCCTGTCCTTCTTTATACAGCTCACCATCAATATGCGTTGCAATGTCACCACCATCCTCTCCTCCCTGGCCCTAATCGCCTACGCAGGCCCCGTGGATGTTCTCACCAGCTATACCAGACCTACCTGTAGCGACTATAATAGATAGTTCGATGATCCTACACCGACTGCGGCATCTACCAAGTCAACGCCAATAAGGGTTACAGGGGGACTCCTGTTCATGCTATGGTTAAGTTCTGCGTAAACTGGGACAACAGACGTGCTCATTTCAGATTTTCTGGACAGGCAAAGCGCTGCATATTTTAGGATTCGGAAAGTGCTTGTGGCTGCGCTTCCACCCGTACAGGACGAAGTGCAGGGAGATTTCGTGCAATTGACGCATAGTCTCTGAGGAGGATCCTGCTACTGAGATTGTATCTTCGGTTTCTGTCACTATGACCAAGGCGTCTGGACTGAGACAAGGTTTGTCTTGAACTTGTGGGGTATTGCAGCTATTGATAGTGCTTTTGTTATTCTTCCAGTAGATATGGCATCTACCTAAAGCTAGTAAAACTAGTTCGCCAGGGTAGGTTAATATAGGTATACTTATCTTTTATTAGTTTATACCTTGACTGACGTCGGATGACACATTGTGAGGCATGGGTAGGTTATCATCTCGCAATAGATAAACTTTAGGCAGCCGAATAAATTGTTTCTATCTCCACCTGTCTCGGGCCTATAAGCCAGCTAGGAATAGCGTTGTGTCGACTTCTTGGTAGCTTGCGGGTCCCAGCCTGTGACGGCTTCATCATGTCCAGAATATTACTGTCGATCTTTGGTTATAAGCAGTGTATATGCTTATCTCCTACTCCATGATTCAACATCTCGACTCTGTAGACTTACCAGACGAAAGTCGCATGACCTTTTGTCGGTTTACTATCCCGCCCCTTGAAAGAATCTGCAGATCTCGTGTAGAAGGATGCGAATCCTTACCGGACCACGATGGTGGCTGGCCTAGCGCGTTCGTGGTGACGTACGTATCGGGGCTTATTCGTCGCAAGGAGACAAACTATACTAGAAACGGTCTTGCCCTTAAACACAAGGCATGATTATTTCTCCTTCTCTCTGGCCTTTCTATCCAGGATGCAACATTTAGATTAATTCCTCACAATGAATTCGTCTTGGGAGAAGTGCGCGACTGAATTTGATCCTGATCCAGA
Organism: Fusarium mexicanum; assembly: GCA_013396015.1. Lineage (NCBI taxonomy): Eukaryota > Fungi > Ascomycota > Sordariomycetes > Hypocreales > Nectriaceae > Fusarium > Fusarium mexicanum. Next base: position 3,995 of record JAAOAM010000527.1, read on the forward strand.
CATTGCCGGAATTGGTGTAAGTGCCGATGGTGACACGAGAGTCCAGTCAAGACTGACGATAGCAGGTCGTCACCGCTTTCATCACTGCCTCATGCTTGGCAATTATCAGCATAAGCTTATACCTTGCCATTGCGAGATCTGGATTAAATATCATTGAGGCTCCGAGTGTGAGGCCACCACCTCGTTTTGGCTTCCCAGAATCCGTCAATCCAATTGATGACTGGGTGCGAAGAAATGTTTCGGATCCTTTTGTCAAGCTTCTTGTCAGATCAAGATGGATCAGAGCGCATATTAATCAGCTGAAGCGCGGTCTCTACTCATTTGTGATAACCCTCGCTGATACACAACTCGTCACTGGGATGGCGATACTGTGTACGGCCATCATCGAGTTACACAGACAAGAGATATCGGTCTATCATTTCGTGACAGCGACTAACCTTGTATGGCTCACGAGTGGTGTGCACATACTGACACTCTACGCCATACGCGTTGAAACAAATGGAGGGTCGAGCAACAAGCCTTTTCAGTACCAATCAGACGGCAGGTCTTTTCTGAGAAATGCTACATCAACTTCATCTTTGGGCGGAGACATGATATGTCGAATTTTCGCTATGCTTATTCTTGCAGCGTTGCTGCTGTACTGCACCTGGATTACCGGGGCTGGAGGATGGGATAATTACGACGAACGGTTAGCGAGTTGTGCAATCGGGATGAAAAAGTCGGGAAGTCCTCTCTCCTGGCTGATTGCTAGCTTTGTCCTGCTCATTCAGGGATATACCATCCAGTGTCTATCCTTATGGCCCGCTGTCTCGATCTGGTGGATGAACCGAATGAAGGCTTTGGGCGGCGACAGAGTCTTGGGAGCAGCAAAAAATGAACAGAAACGGCGCTGGTGGCGGTTGATATTTATGCCGTTGTATTATGCGTTCAACTCGGAAGCACTGGGCGTTCTTCTTTTCGATGGGGTGCTGTGGTTTGGTCTTGGAGTTTGGTGGATTCAGGCGGAGAGGATATATGTACTTGGTGCGTGGGAAGGGATGGAGTCTGAAAGCGACATTGAGGGGGTTAGTCAGCTGCTGTGCCTCCTGATACTGATGGTTCCATTTCTACAGGCTTTGCGCACGTATCACGGTGAGTCGCCGCTAAGCCCACAAGGGAATCGTTGAGGAATACTAGCTGACACATGCATTGTCCTTTAGAGCATTCCACAACATGTACTCAGCTTGACCTTTTCCGAGGTCAAGGCGCGTACGATAGTGGACAAACATCGCAGGAGGTATTAGGTCGGGCACATGAAATGGACAGTGATGACACAGAAGCTCCGATTCGTTTGGGATCAGTCGCTCGTACAGCTTATCCAGTGTAGGTCTAGACTCGCTATGACACTATCCAACGGCTTAGCTGAAGTACGAGACAGGGGCATGACGGCTCGTGTAATAGCGTAGGAGTCGTTTGCGGGGTGGATTCTAGAACCTGGTCTGAGTTACGCATACTCTATTGTGGTTGGTCGAACCCAAGCTAAGCTCGTAAACAATACGGCAGAGACCATACATACTCATTCTCTCATCATTCAAGCCTCACTTTACGACATTCTTGTTGCGTGAAATAATCACTCTGCCTTGCGCTCACACTTTTGACGCAGTATGTGACGCGGGTAAACTGATTGGGCCTCGCGGAGAAAGAAACCAACAAAGGCAAAGCCACCAAGGCAGGACGGAAATTATCACGGTACAGTCGATGGTATACGTCAGCTCTCATAGATTAGTTGTCAAGGCCTTGGATCCACGAGAATATGTCCAACTTCATGATACGCTTGCTGCGTTTAGACAGAGACGGGATACCCAAAGACGTCGCGTCTTCGCTGATTCTTCTCCGGTAATGACTGAGATTCTGGGCAAGACCAGAGCCTGCCTTTGCAGAGATTTACATCTACAAAGAGCGACTTGTTGACTAATCTGCATTCTATCTCTCAAACGTTCCGACTTTAGCATTAAGCATAGATCTCAAAGTCTCGGAGTATTGTTTTGAGTAGATGATTGTGCCTCGCATACCCGTTGATTCACATTAAGCTTGAATATTGAGTACCCATACAAATCTAATCGTGAAGCAGTATCTCAAACCTTTGACCCGTTGCCCAGGACCTTTACTACCCTGAAGCTATCCAACTCTCCTCTTAACACACCGCTGTGACATCATGTTCCTGCATGTCACAAGGGATGCACTAAATTAGCCCATCAGACGTTTTCCGGGGCAGCACCAATCAAAGAAGCCACGTCGTTCAAACGGGGTCGATCGCTCGGTATCAAATTGCCGAAACATTACAGCGTCAGCACCAATAGGTCATTGCACACGATCAAACAATTGGATCAGAGCCATCGTTAGTGTGTTCTAGACCTCGGCAACTTCCATAAACTGCTCCCCCAACTCTAAACCTCCCCTGGATAATACGGCATCATCAACGAGCCAACGGTGATCCGCTGGGGCGCAGTCAGCCCTTTCATCGCCGCGTCATCCTCTAGTATTATGGCATGACTGACGGTTGGAGGTCTCGTATTTTCTGCTGCCCTCATTGCGCGCCACAGCTATTGGATCCTTACATCGTTCGGCCCGCGTTGAGGCTTGTAAGCGAGCGGATTAGTACTAGCTTGGCTGACTGCGGCACCGAAATGCCGGTTTACGCATTAGCCAATAATGAGCATCGTGTAACTCAATTACAAGTCTGTGACAGTAAACACCACGGACAATTTGAGTACAAAAGGGCTGAGATGGCAGCCTCATTCTGAAAGCTTAAACTGCATCAACCATCTCATTCACTCTTTACTCGCTCAACTACCATCTTTCAACCTTAAGTTAATACCTTAATCCTTCACCATGAAGCTGAACTTCCTCCTCGCTGCTGCTCTGGCCACCTGCGCCATGGCTGCTTCCAGCACCACTGAGACCAGCACCAAGTATGTCCTCCCCATCTCCACAATATGAACCTCACTAATAGAAACAGGACCGAGCATCACTCTACCACCACCAAGACCGATACCGCCAAGGCCAGCGCTACCACTCACTCTACTTCCAAGTCCAAGGGCGCTGCTGCCCCTACCATGGGTGCCGATATCCTCGGAATGGCTGGCCTTGCTGGTATTGCCGTTGCCATGGCCATCTAGACGCGCATTCCCTACTGTACACTTCGACGGTTCATAGTCTCCTGTGGGGTTTGGATCACTGTATTTGCATTCCTAGATTAGCATCGACTGAAGCGAGCCTTACCTTGTCACTCTATGAGTTGAGCTTGGTATGTAATTGACCTACATCATCGATATCTTATCACCTTTCCTTGAAGAATTAGGTCTACTGTTATAAGTACTTAGCTATCTTAGCTGGCTATCGTGATGTAGGTATGATCAAGTGTCTAGTCAGACAATATCGCAAGACCTATGATCCAATTCATTGTTATACCCAGAAGTATCGTTCTCCATATGGTACATTAATGACATGCAAAGGTCTAAACATGTTCAAATACTACATTTGTAATCTTGGTGCGAAACGGCTCTTCTGCCGTTGAGACCTGGTTTCAGGGCATTCACCTATGGTTCGCATTCCACAAGACCAGCAGTTATCTGTCATTGCACGGGTTTTTCACTGTAATACCAGCGCATGTGCCTCTAGCCGACCCCTGAAAGTGTACTAAAAATAGCCACTTGGCGGATGCACCGGCCCCATCCAGTCATCAAGAGCAATTTCACATTCCAGGCGACGACCTCACTCTAGAATATATTGATAACACACCAGAACATGGAATTAAGCGACATCAAATCAATTAATCGCCGACATTTATTACGCTTTTATCCTTTAATGTATTAGTGTCTTCGTAGCTAAGCCTCTGATACCTTGGGTATGGCAGAAGTATGATCTGTGCTACTCGAGCTACCTAAGCAATCTACTCCTCGAATTTCTGGCATCAACCGCCGAGTTTAGATTTTGATTGTCTTGATGGCGATCCCTACCCAAGATAACTACAGGTAAATTGAAGCAATGTCACATGGGAAGCTTCAAGTTCCCCCTAATCTCCTATCCACCCTTCCGAGTCTCGTTCGGCACGGTTGATCCGAACCCACTCCAAACTCCATCACCCTACAGACGAACCTTGCTTACAAACAACGAGCCAGTCAATACATTGTAATCCGGCGGGAAGACGGGTTCTTTTGGTATCCGAAATACTCGCCATTCCGAAGTTTGGGCTCTGAATATCGATGTCCACTAAGCTTGCTTGGAAAGAACGAACAGATATGCGAATATTTACATATTACTCCTAATCTCATATAGATAGAAATCTGAAGGCAGCTTTTATTTTGCAATTCATAATCTTTAAACCAGATATCTCTGTACTTAACTTGATAATTCTACAATAGCTAGCTCTTTCATGTTATCTTTACCTCGTCTTCGCTTGTCTTCCTGCCTTTGAAATAGCTGTCAATTACTTTCTCGTCTGTGCAACACATAGTCAATAACCCCATAGACAAAACACTGTACTCGAAAACTGGTTTACTTTGATTCCTCTGTATACAGCAGATATGTCGTGATGAAATTGTGCAGGGCGAATACCCTAGGTTCTGTCTACTGATTTAAACTCTCAGCCACGAGCCTCAACTATAAATAACACATCTGGCTAGCGAATACCCTAGACTAATCCCAGGTAGCTAAGAAGACTCGATTTACTCCTATCACTTGTTCCTCCCTACTACGCCCAACGACACTCGCCCCCTCCAGTTCGTTTCCAGACGGAGCCAATGGCATCGGCTTTTCACTCCCACAAACTATTCGCCCCCATTCCATCACTAGATTGTAGGCTCAAGATGCGCTCATTCGCCGCCCCCCTTCTCCAAGTTACCCTGTACTATAAGAGGATCAAATGCCGCTGGAGACTATTCAGATGTCAGTTATCCAAACGACCTGAGGCGGTAGCGAGGTCATGCACCCAAGTCCAATATGCTTTTGACTCTGCATTTCTTGTTCCCCTCGAGCACTTAGAAAACTGGTCAGATTGCTTTTCCGATGCAAGCCAGAATGCGTGGGTAGGTATGGGGGTGGCATGATAACCCTTTGCTCTGTTAATAACGAACAAGCCGCCCTGGGTTGACAAATGTCCCATCCAACTTTGTCCCGTGTCCAAGTTCTCGCTCAAATTTTGATAACTTACGTGGAACCGAGGGCAGTTTGAGTAAAGCTAATAACTAACCGGTTCTTTTTGAAAGTACTCGAGAGAAACCAGATTCAGATATCAGACCATTTACTTTATGCTCCAATAAATCCGGATCATCTTTCAAGTCATGAGGACTTTGTCGCGGCGTTTATCGTGCTGGGATTTCAGAAGCTTCAAAACTTCAACAACCAATTAGCGAACGGCCGGAACATCACAACCTAAACTAGTATTCCTTTTAATTTTAGATATAAAGTTGACGTGGGCAACCGAGTTGGTCTCAGACCATGTCAGTAGATATAGTCCCTATGGCTCGGAAGTTGGGTATTTGCAACCCTAAACTGGTCCCCAGGCGAGCTGAAAGGTAGCCAAAAACGGGATATTGTCCGATCCTTAGTCTAACCTTGTATCTGCCGGCATGAGATAGACTTTGTCAAAGCGCGATCGAGCGGTACAGTGGGACCTGGAGATGATTTGGAGTGTCAAGTCGATAGATCGATCGCTGTGTCCGGCACCTTTCTGACCAATTAGGGTCTGAAAAGACGTGGCACAAACCTGCCCCGGTTTCCATCTATCACAGCTGATAGTATCTCCGCCGACATGCAGGTCGTTATCCTTGATGTAACGTGACGCAACTCTGGTGGACCCTGTTTCATAACCATGCAAACTGTTTAGCATTGAGTCATGACGGCAGATCAAGTAAAACTCCTGTAGTTTGGGGAAATGCCGAGAAGTCTGAGAACCCCTTTGTCTACTGCAAGATAAACTCCAATGCTCCCGCAATGTTTTCTATACATGGTTAGCCCACCTGAAGAACTGGGGTAACTGTCAAAGCCATTGACAGAAGGACGCGTGTCTTTAGTCGGGGTTAGTTTACCCGCCTTGTGGTTATCTTGGGTAAAGTTTTAAGCTAGAGCATCTCCTCCGTACTGTCAATGCGGCTCCTTATCTCGGAGCGATAACGTCAAGCTACGAGTAACAACCCCAGCCTAGCGGTGCAGATAATGAAGCACCGCTGTTCTTGGCAGCAGCAGACCCCAGCAAGTGTTCGTGAGGGGATTCAAAAGCGGTAATCGTCGGCGCTCCAGAGAATTTTCAAGTAATACAGTCCCCAGGGGTATCAAATGTACATTTCCGCGATTGTTCAGGTATTTTTTACTACAACAGAATTAATAGTACTAATAAGAGATCATATACTTAGTATATATAGAGAGATAATACTGGACTAATCTACAAGTAGATCAGTTAAGATTAGCTACTAAAATCCTTAGTCAGAAGTACCGATTTCACTTTCTGGGAGCTGTAGTCTTGGTGGCGGTATGATTTAGACCGACGGGTAAGCCATCGAACCACTCTTTTCTAGACCTCGTGGCCAGACTGTCATCGCTTCACTTTAACCTTGGCCCTACGGATCTACGGCCCTTATTGGACGCGTAAGTTACAGAATCAATAACTGCAAACTCTATTCTCCGCCCCTGAACAACGGAGAGTCCGACGTCGGCTGGCGCTATTGCGATTATCAACAGGGGTTTCTCCAACAGCTAAAACAAGCCACCAATCATGTTCCCCCCAACCCCCTGGAAGAGCTTCCTGTTTTATCAACACACTTTCTGCCGATCTCTTTAGCGCAGAGTGTAAAACTCGGCCAACGGCAATAATTCTGTCACGAACGTGGGAGAATTCGGAAGGTGATACTGGTGATGTGACGTTTTGGCGCAGTTTCATCGATTCTGACATTCCAAGGTTGGTCTAGTCTTGGCTCAGGCCCCTTTCAGATGCTTTATAACAATGCCATGCAAACTCTTCAGCTGAACATGTCTCGCATTATTTGAGGGGGGAAGCAAATGTCTTACCTTCTTCATCAACGACATCAGCCATAATGGCCAATATTCCGGCCAACCTTTCGATCTCAATTCCTACATTAATTGGATCGTTGCTATCCTGCGTAGCGAGCTTTTTCGCGCTGTGTCTTCATGTTATTGTTCCTCCGCCGCGACGACATTTTCGCCATGCGTTGATTGTGAACCTCCTCGTTGCAGGTAGGTCAATCAACCCCATCAGACACCAATGTCAGCCTAACTCGATAACGAAGACTTCATCAACAGTCTCAACAATACAGTATCTGGTATCCTCGCCATCAAGGATGGCTACGCGGATCCGAAAGCGTCCCCGAGTACTGGTTGCGTCGCTAATGCTTGGGTCGGTCAATTCTCAGTACAGGCGATCGACTTCAACATTCTTATTATCTCTGTTTCGGTACTACTAGCGGTTCAACGACAACATATTATTGACGACTCGTCGAGGCTGATGACGGCAATTGTCTGCCTTGTACCTTGGATTCCCGGCACAATCACCAGTAGGTTACAGAAACTCATAGGCCTATGACTATGCTGAATTTCTTCCAGGCTTCGTCGGACTCGGTCTCCATGTCTATGGTCCGGTGAGCGGGAACTGGTGCTGGATCCAGCCCCAGCACTTGGGTCTCCGCTATGGCCTCACTCACGGTTGGCGCATCGCCATCTTCCTTGCAACAGTGGCTATCTACACTTTCATATACATCAAACTCCGACGACTCTTCAGTTTCGTCAAATACGGTCTCTCTTCCTCTACGACGAAAGATTACACCACGAACGCACAGTCGAGAATCGATCGAGAAAACGCCGAGCAGTCGGATACGCAGCGGATATGGGTGACTACCACGGTAGAGGCTTCGTATGAACTTGAGTCGACGGGTATAGCCAAGGGAGACCAGAGCGAAGGAGACGATGCATCGCCTGGTGGAAAGGTCCAGTGGGAAGCATCTGCCATGCCTGAACCTGACCCGCCCACTGCTGAAGACCACGGAACGAACAATACGCAAAATGTCTCGACTGGCAACGGACCGAACCATCGCGTGCCAAAGTCTCCGAACCTGAGGAGAATGCTTCTTTTAAACGGATACCCAATTGCATACATCATTCTATGGCTGCCGGGCATGGCCAATCGCTTGGCTGAGTCGGTCGGCACATCACCAAAATGGCTTACTGGTCTCCAAGCTTCAACGCAGTTCATAGGGCTTGTCAACGCTTTGACGTACGGCTTAACGGAGCAGATGCAGCGTGCGGTCCAGATGTGGATGAAGAGGCGCAGCTTCAGAACGCTTGATCCATAAACCATGGGACTCACGCACCCAACGGTTGGTTATAGACCTCGGAGGGATACAGGTTGGAATTAATTAGATTTAGTTTCTGCATATGCTGTTTTTAATGTTTCATAGATATAGGGCTCAGAGATACCAATGCACAGCAAAACGTGTGATGATTACCCATAAACTCCTTGAAAAGCTTGGGGTTTTTTCTTGTTCTACTTCAAATGAGCGATTAAGACTATTTACCATAACAGAAGTAATGTTATCTTTTGAAACGAGTGGCATAGAAATGAGATTCTCCAACTTGGTCTTCCACCGTCTCAATCTCCACTTCCTCCTATTCGGGGTCCTAAACATAAACGCCCTGCACATTTAACAGTTACCAGGATCAGCACTGCCAAAGTTAGCAACTAAACTCACTAAACCTCTACACTCATGCAAACTCACCGGAAACGCCACTTAGAAACAGTAGACTCTCCACCACGGTCACAACCATAGATCTCATTCTTAAGACGCGTGTAGCAGTCATCATTGCCAAGATCAAGCGTCTGGTCCCACTGGTTCTGAACCTCAAAGAGAAGACCGAGCTGGCCGCTTCGGGGACACATGGACTTGGTCTGCCCGGGGCTGAACTGTCCAGAGAACATGCCCTGGGAACCGTAGCAGGCGTCCCAGACAAACTGGGCTGCTTGATCTTTGTTGGGCCAGGGGTCGCCGCCGGAGTAGCAGCCCGCGTTGACGGCTTGGGTGTTGAAGGCGAGGATGCTGCCGAGAGCAGTGAGGATGGTAGAGGTCTTCATTTTGAGGGAAGAAGGAAGGTATGGTATTTATATTGTTCTTGATTTGATAGAGAGATGGTGATGAAGGACTTTTTGAGAAGGAAGACGTGACCTTTTTATCTTCATTCAACTCCCTTGTCAACTCATTTTGAGCGTCTTTCTTTCGGCGATTCCCACATATGGTTCTCATCTCGTTCCCGTATAAAGTTCATTCCTTCTCATGCAGCATCGTGGGTATGGTCACCTCGGGAAACGATATCCTTATCTCTCTCTACACCTTTTGTCGATCATCATCAAGTGCCTGGGTTGTATACATCGTGCCTAGCTGAGCTATGATAGGGCTGAAGCTCAGCCCCCGCGGCAGTTATCCACGTCTACATGTCAGATAATGTCAGAAAATGCCTATGGCGGGTCTTGGAGCCTGCCATTGGCGAATCATCTGGCCGTGATGCCCAAGTCAGAAGGTTTGAGTCCAAGCGGCCAGTCCTTTTGTCAAGACTGCACAGACCATGAAGTCACCCTGCCGTTGGGCTGACAGTGGTAACTAATCACCTCAACGATTACTAAACGACAATACTTTCAAGAAGGATCATTGCTACATCACTCCACAAATGTGGGAGGCTGGGGCATTTCGATGTTTGTCTCGTAAACGCACTGCTACCAACCCGTTCTTAATTTGGATAATTCAGAAGTTCCAAAACCGTATTGGCTTATAGTGTTGCAAAGCTGGTATATCCTAAAGTTCCAGTTAGGCATAGGTCGACACTACTGGATGTGATCTTCGGCCGGCAGTTGTGCCAGCTGAAGGGTGTCGAACCAGCTGACATGAACTGGATAATGTTTTCCGCTGGGTGCTAAGCCCTGCCGTGAACCCCTGCATCGCAGGCCACCTCCAATGTTGACCATGCGGCGATGCCAAGGTCGAACCCGAATCCAGTTAGATACCGATCGCTTTCGTCTTCGCAAAGTATTCCATTCGTGGTCTATCCCAGACAGAATAGGAAGTTGTATGTAACAGACTGGGATAACCACATTTCTGCTGACATCAGATTCTGCCCTGCGTATCCGAGCCGTGTTCTTCGAGAGTTAAGGAACATGCGGTCGCATTCGGACTTTTCCAAGATGTCCTCTGTAGATCATTGTGATAGATGCCGAGCTCTTTGTATTTCGGGTGACTTCCATGATTGGATGGTCCGCTTCGTCTCCATGTGATGGCCTGTTCAATCTCTCTTTGATTAGTCTGTTCGTTTAAACCTCTGTCCTATTGGCTTACTGTTACAATGCGGCTTACATTATCCTTTTCAGATCCATGTAAGTCTAAGCCCTGTGCTCCGTATTCACTGACAAAGGCTCACAGGGTCACATTGAGAGTGATATCGTACTTTCTCTTGTTCCAAATGTCTTGATCGTGATATGTTTGGGAATAGCACAACTACCTGTGTAACCCGGGTGTCACAACAAAATAGTGGCCAAAAGCTATCATATCAGATTCCCTGCCTTTGAACGTTCCTCATACTAAATCCCTGACCGACCATAGTACACCCGTGCATCCTGAAAGCATCAACTCTCCTCCGTACTCTCACATTCACTCTCACTCACATACTCATACGCCCTCCTCCACATGACCTTCCCCTCCTTCGGATCCATGATGACAGCATAATGCGTCTCCTCATTCCTAATCATATCATTCTGCAGAAACTTGACCACATCCTCCCTCGTCACGACGTCATTCCGAAGCTTATATCTTCTTCTACAAGCCCGAACATATTTCCTCCATAACTCATCCAAATCCTGCTTTCTCTCAAGTGAAAACGCCACCAAGTCTGCCATGCCCGTTGGATCTTCGCCTTCTGCAAGCTCCGCCGCGGCTTGTTGGAGATGCGCGGGGTTGTCTTCGTCTTTGGCGTCGTGGTTGTAGGCGGTGAGGAACGTGTCGGATTCGCGGATTGATGCGCTGTGGTTGTCTTTCTCGATGATGAAGACGTGGTCTGGTTGGCAGAGAATGAGATATGCGGCGGTTGAACTGGATGTCGAGAGTTTTGTGAGGACTTGTTGTACATATTGGTCCTGCAAATCGGGGTTGATTTCATCCGTCTCGTCTGCTTCGTCGGACTGTTTATCCGGTATCGTAGAGTCACCAAGTAGAATTTGTCTGAGACTGCTTGATATCGACTGCCGCTGCCCAAGAACCACCATCGCCTGGTTGTATCTATAGGACAGTCGTTGCCGAAGAGTCTCTTTGGCGTGGTGCGGTCTGAAGTTTAAACTCAAACTCATGCCTTTTCGCACTCCTGTCAGAACTCCAATATACCCAAGATACCCAACCGTTGTGGCAATAACCGGACCTCCGGGCGTGCGGACAAAGTCGAGTTCGACGATGATATTTCGTAACGGATGCATGGCCCAGTCGAGAGTCCGAAAATGAAGCATCCGCGTCACGATCCCGCCAGAATCTGGATCAAGCGTTCTTACCCCGCCGCTCGTGCATCCCAGCAAAAGGTCCAAGAGAACGTTGAAGGCGACGAGGATGTGCATGGGAATGCCAATCGCTTTCGAGATACCGACCAATTCTGCATTTTCCTCATCTGAATGAACGCGTCGCATGAGCAGCGGCGAGATCGCAGCTATCATTTTCCCGGCAAATTTGCCAACAAGTTCATCGAGGAGGGTGTAGAACAGGGAGGGTAAATCGCACGAGTCCACGGCGGTCTTGAAGTGCGGAACGACATGGTCGTAGCGGTTTTCGGGAGGGAGAGATAGATCCACAGTGAACTTTGGTATTTCTCGATGTTCCGACATTTTGAAATGATACGATGATGGAAAGTTGAGATTGCGCCAGGAGCTGGAGAGGGAGAATTAAGTTTCTTGGGCAACTCGAATGGAGGCGTGGATGCCTAGAGCTGTCATCGCAGCTGGCGCACATGACGTAAGCTGTCGTAAACGTGAGGCTTGACAAACGAGGCACTGCAAGTTTGTACAAGTACCACGATGAGCAACACCGGAAATTTTGTCTGTTGACTTCTGGAGGAGGAACACATAATCAAGGTTTGGCTGGTGTTGATTCAATGACACTGCTCCACGTGTTGTTTATTTCCGAGCTGTTGGTTCATGGCATGGCTTCCATTTCTGGATATTTCCAGGATCGGGGCCGGGCCGTTCAGCTCCGTGGTGATTCTATTTATAGCCTGTCCAACCAAAAAGCCGCTCGAATTTTGAAGTGGATGTCAGTGATGCTAAAGTGGAGTATTATTGGTCCAATTAACGCAGGACTTGCTGCTGGGCCTGGTTGACCTAACCTAGAGCTTGATAATATTTCAATTTCTTTAATCTATCTGTATAGGACGATTACAATTGTACAACTATGCTGGCTACTCTGTATGATCTTGTAGGCTTTTTCTCTAACTGCCCCATTTGCGTAGATGTCCCAAATCGCTAATGCTACCATTGTCAACACTGTTAATTCGAGCGAGATACGAGATGTTTTTCCGCCCCGTGATTGACTGTGCTGGAGTCAATGTCTTATCACGCAGCAGTCAGATCAGTTGCACCATTCATTGTAAAGTATTCATCGAGAATCTCCAACTTGGATAACGCTCGATTACACAAAATACACTGTACTACACAAGCATCTTCCAAAGACGGTCATTCGCGCCATCATGCCACCAATCCAAATCTTCAGAAAAAGTGTACGGCAGCTATTGCTTATTGCGTCATGGAATTTTGCTTTGTAAAAACGTTACGCGAGAAAAAAACAATCACATATATCGTCATTTTAGAGGCTTTGTAGTGTAACAACAAACAAGCGGTGCGGAAAATACTTTTCACATGACGCTCAAACTATCCCAACTTCTTTTTATCTCCCATCCCGCGACCCCATTTCTCCTTATCATGGAGAAGTCCGGTGGTGACCCCACGAGCGTAATTCTCCACAACATTAAAAACACACCCCACAGAGAATAAACGTTGCCTGCCAGGACTACCATGCTCACGGGTTCGACGCTCTTCGGCCCATTACTCTGAACCCCCCTGTATTCGAACGTTTGTTGATATCCGGGGAGTCCCACCCTGGCGGGTAAAGTTGAAGGTTCTATTGAGCCTTGTTCCCCGATAGGATCGCCGAGAAATATTGAAGGTTCGGGTATCGCGTTGTCATGGTTTCGGAAGGCCTCATGGGACTTGAAGTCAGGACACATTTTGGGAAGATCCGCTGAATATGGAGGGAATAAAAGATGACTGGGAGCGCGGTGAAGGAGAGGAGCAGATCAATTTACTTTGGGGTCACAAGACATTGACGGACTGACAATATGCTTGGGAATAAGTACGTCTTTAAAAAGGTCAAACAGAGCTGATGGGATAATCGGATCTTTTACTGTCAATCCCGCAGCCTGCGGAACAGAAGTTTTAGTTCTGGCCCACATCATCTCTCTTGGGGGCTTTCTGTTTGGCTATGATACTGGTGAGCGATACCTGAACTCTTGGAGCTACTGAGTCTGATGTAAAACATGCCAAATCTCGGCTATACCTTTATTCAGAGACTAAATCGATCGTTTTACTCAAACAGATGAGGACGATACTGATAGTCATGCAGCGTAGAAGCTTACCACATCGTAATAAATACCGATATGCATGTACTACGGAAGGGACTATTCAATTGCAGTAGAGCTACATGAGTACATCAGAAACAAATATGCGGGAAAGACACATAAGCGATATTCGAGATTAGAGGGGGATTGCATTATGCCACACCCAACTCGGCCTGAAACGGCCGCCTAATATATTCCAACCATCGAGACGATGCCCAGATAACGTCGAGCCAATGAGTTATAAGATGTACGAACCAAATACTGTCTACATAACAGGTAACCAAAGTTTACAAGACTAAGAGTAGAGTGTCCACAGGCTAAGGGACGTCGTCCTGGCAAGCCTTTTACGAAAGCTAAAGGTCATCCACCCTGTACAACATCCTGGCCATCCAAGAGCCCCGGTACAAGCCATTCATCCCTACAATCTGTCACCCACTCAAGTCACACTTCCCTCTAACATAACTAGACGATCCGTCTACAAGTGTATGCTTATACATTAGTATGAGAATCGGCAATAGCACTTGGAATGTCATGGACGTTCCCAAAGACATGACTTTTCTCACCAACAATGAAGAAAATCAGCTATACCTCCTTACGGTTCCCGGTTCCCCGATGCACCGGAAATTACACTGAAGTGCATAAGAAATGAGATATAAGAGACCTTAAATTGTCTGAGATGAAATGACCGATATAAGACTAATTTATCTTGATGGCTCGCGTCGGATAAGGGGAATTGGTCGACATAAGTATGGCCAGAGTGATCTGAGCTAGAGATTTCCCGACAGGTCGCCTCTCGAGAGTACCAATGAGAATCGACAAGGAACTTGACTATGACTCAGACCACCTCCAGATCAATAAGGAATTCAAATATCGGAGGCCGGTTTCTGTTGCCAACCCAGATGCCCTACATAAGGCAGCGGAAAGGATGGATCATGTATGAATAAATCTAGCCTGCGAGATATTTATTAGGATACTGAGTAGTGTGAACATGGACAAGTCCTGAGGATACATACAAATGACTGCCGTACAGCCAGGACACCGACAGCAGTCATGAGCAGCAGGGCAAAGGGCGAAATTGCATCGTACACAATTCCAACGCTTCGAGATTTTCGGCTCAGGTTCTCTCTGAGATAAAGATGACTTATTATCAGGCTCCATGGGAGTGGCCGAGGCGGCGAGGAGGTAGAGGCTGAGTATAGAAAAGACTAAAAGAATGTTAGTAATTTATGCCTTGAAATTTAATATTTATTATAGTGACATACTCTTCATGTTAATAGAGGCTGAACTTGTTAATGTTATTGTATTAAAGATATGAAAGAATAGAAATGGAATGTTTGGGATCCAGAGTAATATTTATATATACTAATAGAGTAAAGTATCAAAACTTCGAAGCAAGCCTACAGTAGAGCTATCGGCCCGACGACGAGTTTCTATCGGTAATCTCTACAGTAGGGTGCATGGCCCCGGCGTAATAAGGTTTGAGTGCACCTAAAGGTGCTGATCATCGAGGCTAGCCGGAACGGCGGCATGGATATATTCCCAACTCTACTTTGTACCTCGAGGCGGCACGTTGTTTTGATCATCATAAGGAGAGTGCGAGAGGAACGCCATTGTGAAATTGACTAGATGAATACCCTTGCTTCTTTAATTCACATGTTTATGAACATGTTGATACTGTAAACTCGAGGCATCCTATGGCCCTATAAGACACTGTGATGTGTGTAAGACAAAGCGACATCGAGAATGCCGTTCCGGTCGGTTAGCTTAGGCCGTAAAACCCCGCAGATGTTTCACTCGTGCCGTACCGCCGTCTCCCTCGTAGATCACCTGAACTCTAAGTGAAACTACAACCCTCACCTACCTATCCTGGATCTACAATCTCGTATTGCGTGAAATTGCTTCACTCCGAAAGCCAAGTCACTCGGAACTGGCAATCCGGTTCAATTACATTCAGGCTGCTATAGAAATCGTTGGGACTGTTCGCCTCTTCTCTTTTATCAATACCAAATCATACACCACCACCCCAGGGATCATACACCAACATCCTTTACCCATTTAGGTACTTAGACTTAAGCCACTGCAGCTAGACCAATAGACACGCAAAAAGAGGTAAGCTCGGGCCAAATGGTCCATATACCACTCTTGCCACCGTGTCACTCAAAACAGGGTGTGTCAATTCAACCCCTAGCTCCAAGAACGGCATCTCGTATTCCCCCAGGTATCAGCTGTCTGACTCCTTTCGCTGACGCCGGTATCTCTTACGCTTTGGGCATCGTAATCGCCGGGATGGATCTGATTGACACTGTCATCGTATACTTCTTCCTATACAAGTCAAAGACTTCTTGTATCGAGCATATCGACATGATGTACTGTCATCCTGACCGGGAGAGCGCGAAGCTGACGCCACCTGGGTATGTCAGCCGTGAGAAGGAGGACGAGTCTTGCTTCAAGGAAATGGCGACTGGGAAGGATGCAGAGAAGGTTCTTGTCCATAGTGACAGCGGGGTTGAGTCAGATGGACTAAGACGGGATAGGTTTGGAGTGGTGGAAACGTAAATACGAAAATTGTATCAAATAGATGGATGGATTCAGGAGTTTTCATATATATATATGCATTTGAGCTTCAGTAAAACAAAAACTATTCTTGCTTATGACCTTCCGGGTTCACTTCATTGTACTCATGCCGATGCATTCTTCTTCCCACGGGCGACGAACTCTCGGATGACATTCTCAGTTACCTGCGCAACATCATTCTGATACCCATCCCAAGCCAGAGAGTTATTCCAGTTAATACTACCAACACTGAAAACGGAACCACCTCCATGCGTCTCATAGTACACCATGTCGCTCCTCACAAGAGCCGACGTAGAGCCAAGGGTTCCGATCATGGGGAAGATGAGCTCCTCATTGAACAGCATGAAATGATCATCATGTCGCTCACTTCGAGCAAGTAAAATGGCATTAGCTGGGCTCCCAATCGCGACATCAAGACGATCGAGCTCATCGCCACTTGCGCCCCCAGCAAGACCCTTTGTACCAAGGAGCTTGCGGGACTCTTCGTTAAGACCCTTCCAGAGCCACTCCAGTGAAAGGTTGTTGAGAGCTTCGTCGGTTGGAATGAATGGTCGACCTGGTCCTTTACCTGAAGCACAGCTACCGATGCCCCAGAGCTCGTTGGGCGGGCGGCCGATTGAGCGCCAAAGACCACCGAGTTGGCCATTTAGTGCGTGATGGCGCTCGCCTGGGGGGTTCTCATGGGTTCGAGCACCGACATCAGCGCGTCGGACTTCCATGCGATGAGGTCGCTTGGGATCTGTGACTGATTTCCACTAGAAGAACATCAGCTTTGTGTCAGTTTTATGATAGGTTACCTACATAGAAGCCGTTACCACCGGCATAAATAAGTGATCCTCCATTCTTGGCATGTCCCTCGTAAGCATCAAGAGACTCTGCGGAAGGATATTCCGGATGAGAGCCAGAAATGACAACATCGTATTGAGACAATGCAGCACGGCCGCGGAGATGCAGATCATGGTCTGTGAGAATATCGTAACTATCACCGAAATGCTTTTCAAGAAATCCAACCATCAACAGATCAGCTGAAAACTCTCGTGGTCGCTGAAAGCCCCAGTGGACATAATCCGGCCGCACGTTCAGAATCGGTCGTTTAGTGGTACTGTACACCACGCCTGAGCCATCGCTGTGAAGATCGTAGATAGCCAGACCGAGATCATGCCGTCTCACCATCTTGTAATAGTTGTCAGACGCTACGAGCTGGACACCTTCGGGGAATGAGATATGCGTTGACTTGGTCTCGTCATACATATGTTCATTCGCATACGCGAGGTACGTAAATGTCGAAAATATAAAAGCAATCTTGGCTTGCGGTCGGACTTCTTTCGGCCGAACGAAGAAGACAATTGCATCTTTGAGATCTGACTCTGTATCTTGAACTTCGATCGCATAAGCGCCTGAGCGCAGATCAGTGGGGACGGTGAACTCAAAGTCAGTATCCCACGCAGCGTCATCAAGATCATCGTCGTGAAAGTGAATAGCACCGAAACCATACGTTGCTTCCTTCCAGCCCAGACCAATGAGCTTGTGATCCCAGTCATGTCCGCGAATAGCTCGCGTTGGTGCATTGACAAGAATGCCATCGAGACCAGAGCCAGAGACATCGAAGATCTCGTCTGTATCGATGCCAACAGAAAAGTCGTACCGTGCGATGTCCCAGTTCTTTCGACCCAAGGCTTTGAAGCGGGGAGCTTCGATGCGGCCGTTGAAGAAGTGGACTGGGAGTTGCGAAGCTGATGTTGGGCTAGCTGCTGTAGTAGATGCAAAGTACATAGGGCTACCAGAGTCAAGATGAGGAGTGCTGGAAAGAGATGTTTGAACTGTGGTAGACGAAGGAGCAGTTTCGTTTCCAGAAGCAATATGAGTGAGTTGCAGCTGAAACTCCTTCGCTTTGAGAGTGATACAAACATGGAACCATCGACGTTCACGGGCTGAAGAAGGGATCTTCTTTACCTCAACACCATTGGATGTGCCAATCCACACAACAAGCTGGTTATCGCGATCAAGAAGAACAGCTATACCAGCGCTCTTGGCAGCGTCAAGGTTGGACAAAATAGCTTGAGGATGAGGAGCATTGAGCATCCAAGGCTGAACATAAAAGTCAATCTCAACGCCTTCAGACTTGCCCAGCAACGGTTCTCTCCTCCATGCATCAACAACAGCGTAAGAACCAGGATGCGACGCTTGGAAACGACCAGTCAACTCGCCTTTGGGACCATGCTCGATGACTTCTTTGGCGGGGGCTGGGGCATGGGGCATGTCGAGGCCTTGGAGGAGTCTGACGAGCTGATATTTGAGCTTGGGCTTGGTAGAGGAGATCTTAAATTGTTAGTGGCGAGGTTGCAGGGAAGGGGATGAGACTGGGATACCTTGACGTGGGCTGTTTCACCGGGGAAAACTACCCATGGGTCTACGTAGCCGGTGATTTCTTCTTCATTGTGACGAAGTGCAGGGCGGACGGGATATTGTGAAGCAACCATATTGGCGATTGATGGTTGTGAATGAGAAATTGGCTCAAATGTTCAGAATATTATCTGCTGGTATTTGTCCTCTAAGTATCTTATTGCACGGGATTATCGAGCCTCTTGATGCATTCCTATATAATTATTTGGCTGGAGGCGTAATTCCCGACAATCTGTACCTCATAGGTTTCTTATTTCCCGATCGAGTAGTCGTGCTCTAGCGCCATGCTAGGGATATGATATGCGGAGAAGTATTCCGAGCCTCTCGGAAAACTCTTGTATTCTGGTTGGACAAGAATATTAGACGGGTTATTAGTGAAACTGTTTTAACTTGAGTAGGAAATATGCCTATCTCCCTGGTGCTGATCAGCTGCAGTACTGTTTCTCTTTTTACTGATCCACGAGATTGGGTTCAATTCACGCCAAGACGCAAGTTCTCTTGAGATTGAGGAGATGATTACGGATGATGATATCCCCGGATACCGAGTGGCCAGACTCTTCGCTAGCGATAAGGATGGCTCCGCCCCCGCATTGTGTTGTCCCCTAACTTCTGGAGCTATTCTCCAAATCGGGATATTTCTCATTTCTATTACCCCTGCATCAACTGTTCGGATGAACGGCTTTGTATTGAGAAGTGACGTCAAGCCTGATAAGGCCAAGGGTTCAGACATCAAGGACATGGCATCGAGGATAAGAAAGCTACGCGTTGGAGCTACGAGAGATAGTCAAGATAGATCAATCTAGCAATATAATTAGACTTTGCCAACAGATATAAAAAGGAGAAGAGAATCCGTCATTAACACCAATCAGTCAAAAACTCCACAACAGATAATCACCAACTACTTTTCCCCATCTTCTAGACCATGCCCACTCAAAGCCAGACCACTGCCAACATGGCAGATCAGATCGAGGCAATCCCCGGGACGGTCCACTTGGTCGACGCCCAGGGAAGCATGGACTCACAGCACGCCAAAGGAGCCGAGCACGACATTGTTCTCGTCCCAGCTCCGTCGGCTCATCCGGATGATCCGCTGAACTGGTCGCCGAGGAGGAAATACCTATCTGCGTTTTGCATGGCAGCGTATACACTCCCCTTCTTCTGTTGTCGAGTTGAGGGTTCACTGACGTGATGTAGATATGTGCTTGTCATTGGCATCTGCTCTTCTGCGCTATATTCGACTCTAGGACCTCTGTCGGAGTCTACTGGCCTGAGCTATAATGACTTGAACTCTGGAACAGGATACATGGTATTCACCTGTCTCAACTTCAGGCATTTAGTGACAGTCTGACATGTTAATAGTTTCTCTTCTTCGGCTGGGGCTGTATCATCTGGCAAGCAATCGCCATCCAGTACGGCAAGCGGCCCGTTTACTTGTTGACGACATTGGGTACTTTAGTAAGTCCCTAAGTAATACTGATAGCTTCGAAGCTGACAGAGCTAGGGCGTCATGGTCTGGCAGCCTCACGTCAAATCGAACGGAGAGTGGATCGCGACCAAGATTCTGCAGGGCATCTTTGGTGCGCCGATTGAGTCTCTGGCGGAAATCACAGTTTCAGACGTCGTAAGTAACCACTTGGACAAAGCAACACCGCATTATATACTTATACAAGTGTTGTAGTTCTTCACTCATGAACGCGGCAAGTTCATCGCTCTGTATGCTCTCGCACTTGGCTACAGCAACGGCATCGCTCCTCTCATCATGGGCTTCATCAATGACGGCCAGGGATATCAATGGGTATTTGTCAGTACTCTCTTTTCAATTGACAAGAAGCACATATTAACAGGCAAACAGTACTGGTGCGCCATCTTCTGCGCCGTTCTCCTTCTGATCATCTTCTTCTTCATGGAAGAGACAAAGTTCGATCGGGCAAAGTACATGACAAGAAACCACATCGAGGGACAGACCGTGTCTAATTCCAATCATACATCAACCGACCCTGATACCAAAGATGATCTCGATACGAAGCACAACGTTGAGCAAGACCAAGTCGCTACTACGACTCTCACCAACGTCAGCGCACCCAATGAGACTTTTGATCTTGACAAGACAGAGTTGAGCAAGAAATCACGCATGTCTCGCCTTAAGCCCATTGAGCGAAAGAACCTGAAAGGCGAGAGCAGACTCATCAAGCTCATCAGTCGACCGATTCTCCTCCTCGCGTTTCCCATCATCTCATATGCTGGTTTCATCTATGGCTGTAACATCGTCTGGCTTTCAGTTCTGAACGCGACTGAGTCTATGGTTCTGTCTAATAAGCCTTATAACATGCCTACCTCCGCAGTTGGGCTGACATTCATCGCTCCACTCATTGGAACAACCCTCGCGTAAGTACCCAATTCTCACAACGTGACCAGACTGCAGAAGCTGACAGAGGCTAGGTGTATCTACACTGGAATCTTTGGCGATAAGTTTATCATCAAGATGGCACGTCGAAACGGTGGCTTCATGGAAGCTGAGCACCGACTATGGCTATTCCTCCCCTCTCTCATCCTCATTCCCTTTGGATGCATCTTGTTCGGCGTTGGAGCTTACTACGAGGCGCATTGGTTCTCAATCGTCTTTGCCATGGGCGTCATCTCCTTCACTACGACTGCCGGTTCGCAAATCTCCATTGCGTATTGCATCGATTGCTATCGCGATCTCGCGAGTGAAGCTTTAGCCACTGCCATCATCATCCGAAATACAATGGCTTTCGGTATTGGATATGGGTAAGCACACAAACCTGACTCAATGATCATGGGATTTCGCTGATAATGTTAGTGTCACTCCTTGGGTTGTCAACCTGGGCTATCAGAATGCTTTCATCCTTAGTGCGTTCGCTGGTCTGGCGCACAATCTGACAATTTTCCCCGTTATGAAATGGGGTCGGGCTTTGCGGCAGCGGAGTGCGGAGAAGTATTGGAACACTGTTAAGGAGGGAGCGGACTTGGACCTTAACCATTAATATTCTGTGACATATGCCTGAAGCTACTGGCACGTTTCCCAGGTCAAAGAAGAACAGGTCTGGATGATGTAGCGATTGGGTTACGAACTCAAACTAGGAGACTTCAGTAGTAATAGGAAAGAATGTGGTTCTTGATTAAACATTGGTAGATTGCAGATAAAGCACAGCAATAATCTATATTGTCTTAGGACAAAGGAAATAAATGAGTGAAAGTTGGGTATCGTTGCCTCAAGCCAGAGACAAACGCCGCCCTCAAAAGTCGAATACAAAACACCGACAAGGTATCATCACAAGCATAAGCTCATGATTCATTAAACTTCCTACTCTTCATCCTTATCCTCTTCCTTCTTCCCATCAGCCTCTGCCTCTGCCTCCTCCCTCGCCAGCTGCTCCTCAATCTTCTTCTTCTTTTCCAATTTCTTCTCTCTCTTCTTCTTCTCAGCCTCTTGTCTCCTCTTATCGCGCCTCTCACCAACAAGATATCTTGAGTTCTTGATCGCCGGGAACACACCCTTCAACGCGAGCCAGAGGTGCGAGAAGGCTTCTTTGAAGTGTGTCTTGGTCTCGTTGTAGTTGGCGCGGGCGAGAGCGGCGCGCTTCTTGGTGCGGTAGGCCTTTTCGGCTTTGGCTGCTTTGGCGTATTGTTCTGATGCTTGGCGACGGGTTGTCATCAGGAGATGTTCGCTGCCGCAGGTGCTCACGGGGCGGGGAGTGGGTTCTGTGGGGGCGGTGTCGATCTCAGACGATGTCTATGTCTTGGACTTTGATATGGCCATTGCGGAGAACATTGGGCGGATGATGATTATTTGCTGTATTAGGTGGATTGTATCGATTAACGAATGACTGATGGGTGAAAAGCAGAACCGCATGAGAAAAGAAAGGAGAACAAATACCTGGGATTACAA
>JAAOAM010000533.1:0-30745 GCA_013396015.1 Fusarium mexicanum
TCCACTCCTGTTCAATCTTGTACCACTTGTTAAGATTCTTGTCTAAATAATATATAGTATAGATAGCAAGTCCATAGCTATAAGTATATTTAATATTTATTAGCTCTAGTAATAAAGGGTAAGATATTATTTTAGTAAAATAATAGTCTTGCTTTTAATAAAACAAGGTCTAAGTATATAAATATAACAGATCTAAATAATAAAAAATAACAAATAAAGTATTAAAAATGCTAGCTATAAAAAAACTTATTAAAATATAATTATATTTAATAATTAAAGCTTTATATACTAGTATATATCATAATATTTTTAAAAATATATTTTAGGTTAATAAAATAAGATATTCTACTTTACCTTATATTTAACTACTATTAAGCTGTACATAGCATAACGCTCTCTGATTAGTTAGATTAAACCTACTGTGCAACTTCCGTAGCTTGATAAGGTCAACCCGACCGCTACCTTCAATTAAAGAAAACAAGTCTTTTCACTCAAAGCTGGAATGCTCGTTGTGCCTAATCTACGCTTTGTACAACAACTATATAAATAACTTATGTCCTGGTTACTAACGGGGTAGAGGAAACAAACCAAGCAGAGGAATAAAGATTTTCCGGGTCCGTGGAAAGCTGCCACTAACATGGTGTCATCTGCAGGTCAATTTTCCTTGGGCACTAGGTAAACCTTACTCTTTAACACCGATGTATAACAAAAAGGTATGGCAGATAATAAGCCGCACTTTGGAAAGATCCCAGCAGTAAGAGTCTTCTTTGAAACCAGACCATGAATACCTGCAAGCTAACTTCATATCGCAAGTGTGACTATTGCCGGAGTAAAAAGCTCAGGGTTAGTCACCATCTCAGTCTTCTGAAGCATAGCCGCTGACAGACAAAGTGCTCGAAGGAAAGACCAAGATGCATAAGTTGTGCGCGGTCTGGGAGGCCGTGCCGTTATAGCGAGAGGACACAAAGAACTCCTCTGACGCGAGAGTAACTTACTCGGCTGAACCATTGCATTTACTTAGCTAACCCTTCCTTTCAGCCATCTGACAAGAGTTGAGAGGCGCCTCGTAAACGTGGAGCGCCTGTTCCAAAAGCTTCTGCCTGATGTTGATATCAATGAAGCCTTGGCATCGCGGGGCGTTGAAGCTCCTGCAGACGCATCCCAACCAACTACATCTCTGTCGCCACCAACAAATCCTTCATCGCCTGATAGTCCAGTTCAGGCCAGCAGCGCCATTTCAGATGCCGTGCCTGCAGAAAGCGATGGCTTTGATTGGCAGGAAGACGTCGACGAGCTGAATGATGGGATGGCGTCTCTATCCGTTGAGCCGAGAGGAGCGGGATATCTAGGTAAGTCAGTGGGCGCAGACATAAATAGGTAGCATATTAACTAACTCTCGCCAGGGCCGACCGCTGGTGTCTTTTTTCTGAGATCACTTCTTCTCTGGATTGGTCATTCTAGGCCCTCCATGAGTAGTAGCCCTGAAGTTATGCGACCCTATGCTGGGGTTGAGTCTTCTTCTCACCTATCTAATTCGGTCACATCAAGACAGGTTACCGAACAATTGGTGAATGGCTATTTTGAGGTCTACCACCGCAGCTATCCTTTCGTACACGAACCTACCTTTCGAGCCCAGCTTCACGAGGTTATACAGCGACCAAAGCGACGCTCATGGCAGATGCTGCTCTATACCGTCATGGCACTAGGAGCGTGGTGTCTCGACAACGACAACACTGAACTCGACGATGAGCTGTACCATCTCGCGCTCTCGTTTGGCGACGCCGAGTGCTTGTTCGCAAGCGCAGATTTGACCTTTGTTCAAGCCCTTATTCTGTTTAGCAATTTAAGCCAGAAGCGCAATAAGCCCAACACGGGATCCAACTTTCTTGGGCTTGCGACGCGGATGGCTTTGAGCTTGGGTCTTCATAGAGAGCTGCCGGAGTGGAACATCAGTCTCTTACAGCGAGAGATGCGCCGTCGTGTTTGGTGGGGGTTGTATATGTTCGACAGTGGTGCTTCAACTACTTTTGGGAGGCCGATCCTTCTTCCGGGCGAGGATGCCATGGATGTGAGACAGGTTCTTAATATTGATGATGAGGTAGGCGATAGCCGGATACAAGGTGAATATTCTGCTGATGCGTGCAAAGGACCTAACGAGTGGAACAAAAGCCCCCCCAGAAGAGGCAAACAGGCCAACGCTGTACTCGGGCATGAAGTACCAGAGCGACCTACACGTCAAGTCCAACTACATCTCCAATCGTCTGCTCTCATCGTCATGTATCGTACCGGAAGACGCGCTATCCATGAATTCAACATTGGACAAGTGGTCCAGCATATTACCAGAGTACTTGAGACTAAATCACCATGTGCCTTCAGCTGAGCCCGCGTTCTACTTCAATAGGTCACGTCTATGGTGGCGTTTCTGGAACCTCAAGATCATCATCTTCCGTCAGCTCTTTCTCAAGCGAGCAATTAGCAGGGGAAATTCTAGCATGACGGTACCAGTCAATGAGGTTGATGAAAGGTGCATGAACATTGCGATATGCGCTGCAAGTGCGACGATAGCGTCGATTGATCAGAATACGAAGGAGAGACAGATAACCAGGCTTGTGACTTGGTACTCCATGTAAGTCATTACGCACAAGTCTGAGGATTGAGGCTGACTTTTCTAGCTATTTCACATTCCACGCTTCGTTGGTCATCATCCTTGCTATCCTCAGTAACTCAGAATCACCAGACATGCCCAAGTGGCAGGAAGACGTCAACACGGTCCGTCACATATTCAGAGGAGTATTTGCGGATAATGAGCTCGCGACTCGCTGCGCCAACATCATCGATGTTATTTTGCCAGACCCTCTGCTGACAACGGGTGATTGGGCAAATGTACAGCTTGATCCTATGCTGATGGACTTTTCGACGTGGCCAGCAGCTTCTGCTGATGAGTTTGCCAGTGTCCTTGGCTGGCCGGACTGGGCCAACTTTCCGCAATGAACGGACTTTTGGTAGGTCACTTTGCCAGGGGTCATCAGTTTATGATGCGTGCGTTGGGTTCGAGTAGATGGGATCTTATGTATTCTCCGTTCGGTATATCGTTTTCATCGGCACGCTTGATCGCTGCTTCTGTTGTCGTCTCGATTCCGGCTCTGAGGTGTCGGGATGCCAGTCGTTCCCTAGCGATGTCGACTGGGACATCGACAAACCATCTGGAATACTAGTTAGCCTGGGATAAAAAAGGACTTGAGACGTAGCCGACGAGACTTACTTGTCATCCACCAACGTGGAAATGCGGCTCCAAGGGTCTTGGTCCAAGAGGACGTAGTTGCCCTCAATAATAACAACTTTGGCACGAGAAAAGATCTTTATGGCGTTGGGGATCGGATCCTTTTTCGCATGGTCAAACCCTGGCGCTTTTATGATGATTTGCGGCTCGCTATGGGTCGTCACAGGTGTTTTCCTGAGTAGGACTACGAGATCTAACAGGGCGGCGGCATCGAATGTAAAAGGCGCACCGCGTCTTCGAAATGCTTCGTCTGGGTCGCGGAAGGAAGAGAGAGAGGTACGAGTATAATGAAACCCATCCTGAGAAGCTGAATGTTAGTGACGAAGGTGTTGCTTGGAGTTGGGGACTTGAGGATATACTGATTACTGATCATGGGAAGGACTGCGACGTCGGAAATACCGTTCTTCTTTAGCTCTTTGATCAAAGCATCTGATAATGTTGTTTTGCCAGATCCTGGTACCCCAGCCAATGCAATCAAGATTCTTTGTGTTGGAGCTGACAGTCTCTGCCGGGTCAAGAGACGCTCAACGCGCTCAATGAGCTTCCCTACTGTCTTGACCAAATCACCGTCCATTTCGAGAGGATTGATCATCAGATACAAAATGGCGATCTTTTCAGAGCTCTTTAACCTTGACCTAATCTCTTCGGCCCTTCTTGAGTCATGAATCGACAGCTCCAATTCTCCACGGGATACAGTAGCCCGACTAGTGACGTGATTGGTTCGGACTGGAGTCGGCCGGACCCAACAAGATGAAGTCCTACGTAGTATTCATCTCCAGTATTCTGTGGGGTTCAAGTCAAACGCGGAGCAAAACTTGGTCACCTTATGCTGATCCTATACGAATATAAGAACCCCAGAAAACCTCCGCAAATGTTTTTTTCCCCAGCTCAATCCCCAGATCCAATTTCGACCTAAACATCACCTTTGCCATCGTGTTTCAATATGGCTGGCGGACAAACTACCCACGAGCAGCAGCTTGCTGCAGTACCCGAGAAGGGTGTCTGGTACCAGCTGCGTGAAAACCGTTACATTCTTGGACTTTCTATGGTATGCTACCTCTTTTTGATATCCTTTCCTGAGCTGACGCTGTGTACTTAGTTTGCTAGTCTTGGTGGCTTCCTCTTCGGCTATGATCAAGGCGTTGTGTCGGGCGTGCTGACCATGGAGTCCTTCGCTGCTGACTTTCCACGAATCTACCTCGACAGTGGCTTCAAGGGTTGGTTCGTCTCAACCTTGCTTCTGTGCGCGTGGTTTGGATCTCTCATCAACGGCCCCATTGCCGACTACATTGGTAGAAAGGGCTCGATCCTCCTAGCTGTTATTGTGTTTACCATAGGCTCAGCTTTCCAGGCTGGCGCTGACTCTGCCCCTATGCTTTTTGCTGGTGAGTAGCAACACTGTATGACCCTCAGGTGATACTTTCTAACATCAAAATCAGGTCGTGCTGTGGCTGGTCTCGCAGTTGGCATGTTGACGATGATTGTGCCCATGTATATGTCCGAGGTGTCAAGCCCCGGCATCAGAGGCACTCTCGTTGTCCTGCAGCAACTGAGCATCACCCTCGGTATCCTGGTAAGCTACTGGCTAGAGTATGGAACCCAGTACATCGGCGGTCATCGATGTGCACCCGATATCCCGTACTCAGGTGGTACTTCCGACAAACGCACGTTCGATCCTCGATATGATGTCGGCCCCAACGGATGCACAGGTCAATCCGAAGCTGCTTGGCGAGTCCCCTTTGCCCTCCAGATCTTCCCTGCGCTTGTTCTGGGAATTGGCATGATCTTCTTCCCCGAGTCCCCGCGCTTTTATCTCATGCGCCACAAGGAAGACCAGGCCCTTGCCGCTCTTGCTCAACTCCGTCAGGTTCATGTTGATTCGGAATCCATCAGAGCTGAGTATCTGGCTATCAAGACCGAGGTCCTGTTTGATGAGTCTGTATCAACGGAGAAATTTCCCGGGAAGAAGGGCCTTTCCCTTTTCGCTGCTCAGCATGTTGCTCTGGTGTCTACGTGGCCTGCCTTCAAGCGCCTCGCCATTGGTTGCTGTATCATGTTTTTCCAGCAGTTCATGGGTTGCAATGCCATCATCTACTACGCACCAACCATGTTTGCGCAGTTGGGACTCTCTGGGAATACATCTGGTCTTTTGGCGACTGGTGTATATGGCATTGTCAACACACTTTCAACACTACCCGCCCTCTTCTTGATTGACAAGCTTGGTCGTCGTCCGTTACTCATGTGTGGCGCAGCCGGAACCTTCATCTCCCTCGTTATTGTCGGTGGCATCATTGGAGGCTTCGGCTCAGGTCTCGCTGACAATAAGGCTGCTGGCTGGGTTGGTATCGTCTTCATCTACATCTACGACGTCAACTTCTCGTTTTCCTTCGCGCCAATCGGCTGGGTTCTACCCTCTGAAATCTTTAACCTCGGCAATCGCTCCAAGGCTATGGCCATCACCACTAGCGCTACCTGGATGTGCAACTTCATCATCGGGCTTGTGACACCTGACATGCTTACCAACCTTGGCTGGGGTACCTATATCTTCTTCGCCGCCTTTTGCCTTCTTGCCTTCCTATTTACCTACTTCTTCGTACCTGAGACTCGTGGAAAGAGTCTAGAGGATATGGATCTCGTATTTGGCGACACTGCATCTCATGAGGAGAAGGCAAGGCTGATGGAGATCGCATCTTCCATGGGCCTCACAGAAGCCATTCCTGGGTCAAAGGTTGGCCTTACTAAGGAAGACTCTACCACGGCAGAGCATTATGCTTAAGTTAGTGACTTGCATGGTTGCTACAGTTTCTCAAGGGATGGAGTGGTATGCTAGGTCAACAGTCTACAGATTTACTTCAATATCTGATAAGAAAAGAAATACCTATTCAGTATTCAAGTAAAAGACTTCCTAAAACTTGATATCTATAGACCTCCAGGAGTTACTGCCACAGTGAACGTCCCCTTGCAACTTGAAGTGAGAGAACCAATCATCCTGATAAGTAATATTGTACCCAGCGCTAGCATACACCTCAGATACAGCATTCGCAAAGATGTCCTGCTTGTTAATCACAGGACCCCAAGGGTTAGGTGCAAGGACCTTTTGGTCCGGCAGAACCAGGCCATTGACGGTACCCGGCCAAAGAGCCAGGACCTGGGTAGCTGTATCAACCGCCCGTCGATGTAGTGAGTTCTTTGGAGTACCGGCCTCCACGATCGACTTGGCCTTGTAAATAGGTCCCATAGCGCCTTCCATGGTGATGCCGGTCTTTCTTGAGGTCTTTTGAGGCGTCTTAGAGGAATCCTCCTCTGCATTTGAGTCTGATGGCTTCTGTCCGGGGCATAACCAGCTATCCGACTCGGCATAGTAGAAAGGCATGGGAACTCGAAAGATATCCTTGTCAGTGATTCCAGTCTCTCGTTTAAGGATCTTGAGATTGGCTTCAATGCGTTGAGCAGAAATTTTCTGTATGGTGTCAAAGTTCTTGAACTTTAGAGCCTCTTGGATAGTCTGCCTTGGAAGACACAGCTCCTGCTTCTTCTCCTCCACTTGAAGTGAGCGGGAAACAGCCTTGACACTTCTATGACCCGCCTTGAACGCCTTCTTCAGTAGATCAAGGCCCTTGAGCGGATCTGCAACCATAATGATCCATCCGCGCTCATTGTAGGCAGGTAAGAACTGAAGGAACTCGTCTACATGGCCAACGTATAACCAGCTTGTGTCGAGAATAAGGGGGTCTTGAACCTCTTGGGCCTTGAGAAAGTCAACCATGAGAGGAGTTCTTCCGTCCCAAGCCCCCATGATCGTTCTGCCCTGAGGGAACGACTTTCCATTGTGCTTATAGGGAGGAATTGTCTCCAGATTACCAGTAGAGTCAATAGTATCGCCGTCACCTGGGTGCTGGACTGCGCCGACCTTGTCGTTTCGGAGCTCATGGAACGCATCGCGGCCGGATCTACGGGAGCTCTGGACTGATCGGATCATGATTCGGATAGTAATCGGGCCGTTCGGGCCAGGCATGCTAGAGAAAGCGGGCTCGAAAAAGTCTTGTGTCCAGATATCTTGGTTATCGAATAAGAAGATGGGGTCTATGATACCAGAACTGGCGACGTTGCGCTTGATATCATCCACAAACTGCTGCTGCTGCGGGTTGGAGCCAGGCTCGTTCACGCCGGTTGAAAAGATGCGCTGGGCCACCTGCCCGTGGTGATGAGTCAGTACAGGGGCAACTCGGACAGCGACAGTGTCGGTTGCTTTTGTCTTGCCATCAGTGACTGTGAACTGTATCTTTGCATGGCCATCCCAGCCATTGGGTCGGCGGACATCACGGGCATCAATTCCCAGTTCGAGGCCTGATGATAGCTCCTTGGCCGAGAACACATAATCGCCTGATACGTAGATCCACTTGTTGCCCTTCTTTGTGAAGACACGAACTTTTGCTGCGGCTGCTCTATCGGTGACTTGGATGGATCCCTTGGCAGATGGACTTAGTCCGGATATGGGAAGCGTTTTGAGCAGCGCAAGATATTTTGAGTTACGTTGGATGTCATCTGTCGCATCGTTGCACAAGTCCAAATAAGTCTCATTGCTCGGGATGATGTCGACGCTGGGTCCCCATTTCTTAGCACAACGACGGCCAGTGTCGCCGATGTTCGGTAAGATTAAGGCGCCTCGAGTACCGATCCATGAAGATTTGCCATCAATGTCTTTTTTGTCGACTTTTCCGTCGCGGTTGGTATCTGCGAGGATGGTCACTTTGAGAGCATTGCATGTTGCGAATAACGCTATAGTAATTGTCAGCGAAGATAAGCTCAATCGAGTGCTGTCAGTGTACCTAGCATAAAGACAGTTGGGAACTTCATTTTGACTTGAAGCTCCTAAGATATTGAGGTGAAGGAACCTAAGATTCAAGAGACAATTGGCTGTTTTATGTTTCTTAATACATATTATGCTTATTTATCGCAATTGATAGAACATCCTTGCGTTGAACTCTAATCTCGGTAATGTGACTAAAAGCCCACTTAGCGGGCTCGTATAACTGGTTTCTAGACCAGTCAATTGCCTGTGGTGGAGCAATGTCCCTTGCATTCCCACGTATCCAAATATGGTGGCTCCTTTTTAGGCTGTTGTCACTGGTCATAGCGTTTAAACCCCCTGACACTTTCGTCGACAGTCATGCCGTCGATGTAATTATGGATTCAACGCTGGACCCCTTGATGTTAAGTTCACATGTAAGAGCGCGTAATGCAAACACTGTCTGCTGGCTTTATCCTAGTCCCCCCCGCAAAATACTGAATAGCGATAGCGAAGTTGTTGGTGGAATAATCAATATATGCTATATCTACTCAACTTTTTTTCATTATGTAGGATAGAAATGGGAACAAATCAGTAGTGAAGGCGAAACCTGCTTTAACAATCACCACTCACTGTCTAAAGAGCTTAAAAGCAACTTATGTCCTCGAGGCCGCTACGATGGATTTGCATAATTGTTTTCTTCTCAGGCACCTTGAACATAATGTACATAACCTGCTTTTAGTTACTGTGTTAGTAGTCCAGGGTATATCTTTGTGTATACATGTTCAACGCGAGAAAGTGAACCATGTGGGTAATGTAACTATTAGATCTATATTTTGTATGACCCGACTTTCAGGTCATGTGGTTAGCTGGATAATAGAAATTAAGCTGTACTACTTATAGTTAGTAATAGGTTAGATAGTAAAAGTAAAAGGACGCGAGACATCTTGTAGAGCTGTATTAATAGTCTGCATAAAATATGCATTATAGTGAATAGAACTCTAAGCTAGCTGCATCATAACAAAACATGCATATACCACACTCCACAAAGTCTCTCCTCCATCGCTAGTTAAGTAACTATGCTCAAAGACCAGACAGGATCTGGGGAAACAGCTTCTCAGTAAAGTCCCAAAGAATAGGAGTGTAGTCAGGAGCCCAAGTCAGGCCAGTCCAGAAAGTGTTACGCTGGCCCTGAAGGGCATAAATCTTATTGTAGAAGCCGCCCTCTAGCTCCTGAGAACAGACCTTGGGAACAGTCAATCCGTGAGATGCAAAAGCAAGAATATCAGGAGTGGTCACATCGTAAGTTCCAGCTTTGTCGATGTTGGTGAACACCTGCTTGATTAGAGCCTTGGCCTTTTGAGCTGTCAGGCTGGCCGTACCAAGGACACGAGTTGTCCAAAGGTCCTGCTCACCCGAACGAGAGTAGGCGTCGACAAAGTCACCCCGAGGAAGGTAGAAGTTGGTGGCGTTGTCAGCGGTGTTGGTAATGCCCGAGACGGTCTTGGGCAGGCTTGTCTTGCCGACGACGCCAACGTACAGCGTCTCCCAGGAGAACTTGGAGAAGAGCGACTTCTCTTTGGTATCGAGGTCCCAAGTACCGACGTTGTCTGGTGATGGAGTTGCTGCGAAGAGGACCTTCTTGGCCTTGATGGTCTTTTTGCCCGAGGGTGTCTGCACGACGAGCTCTGAGCCCTGGGAAGTTCGCTTGCTCCAGGCAACTGTGCTTTCAAGAAGAACATCATCCTTTATCAAGTTATAGACGTTGTCGTAGAGTGTCAAGGTGGAGCCTGTCGATGGATACTTGAATGAAGGGCCAGTTAGACCGAATCCGAAGGCCGCAAGCTGAGGCTCTCCAACAACAGCCATGACATTCCAAGTCGGAGTATGAGTTGCGTCGGAAAGCCAGATAAGAGTTCGCAGGATGGAAAGGGCACTTCCAAGCTGGTACTTTTCAAGAAACTCGCCAAAGGGAAGAAGAAGGTCTTCGGGGACTTCTCCCTTCTTGAAGTAGCCGTTTTCGAACCAGGGCTGGTACTTTATGGCCAACGCAGCATATGTGGCCAGGGCGACAGTGGAGTTGATAGTGCCGTAGTCGGGATCAACCTTCTTTCCGGTGCTGAAATCAACGTCCTTGGTGGTGAGTAACCCCTCGGCGGCGCTGACTAAATTGGGGGAGACGAGTCCGACATTGAATCGCTTGAAGAAAGCCTTGGTCGTCTTTCGGTCGAGGTACGCTTGGACTCCGTAATTGATCGGTGTCGCGTTGGCGCTCGCCTTGTAAGCGTGGACATGACCGCCCTAAGAACGCGTCAGCAGTCGGATTTCTCTCTTGAGCAAGGTAACTCACGAGTCTGTTCTGCTTCTCAATGACCACGACCTTCTTGCCGTAATCCTCTCGCAGCCTGACTGCAGCGTAAGCACCAGTTGCGCCACCGCCGACAATGGCTACATCGACCTCAATAGTTTCCTGCTTGGGTGTAGCGAGGACACCATGGCTTGCTAAGCAGGCAAAGAAAGGGAGGATATTATTCAACTTCATCTTGTCAATGAATGGAAGGTGAATGAGGAGTTCCGAGAGAAGACGGAGACGGAGGGGAGGAGGCTTAAGTACTGTGCGTGCGGCTGATTGCTTATCTCCTCCCTTGTGTCATTAGCCTAGTTCAAAGCTTCCATTGCACGTCAGCACGAGCATAGCGAATCAGCAGGTCGAGAGAATGATGCAGTGTGACTTTGTCATTTAAAAATTCCGGCACGAACGCACGGTTGGCCACGTAGTACATGCCGATCAGAAGGGATTTTCAGGGCGCCGTGGGAACTACCGACGTAGTATCCGGGACTTTCGGCCATACAACAGAGTTTAATTCAAGGTCTCATGCCATAAGTCGCGCACGAACAGTACCCGTATAATTTTATTTTAATATTCTCAGAAAGTATAAACATAATACTGTTGCCAATGTTCACGCAACGGCCTCCGAATTGAGAGGCTGTGCCCATCCGAGCGGCCGTAGGCTTTTCAAGAGTACGTATGCCGCAAAACCTCGGGACCCACTGGGAGTGTTGAAGTGCCGTGGGATAATGGGCCACCATTAACATAAAGGTCATTGGCTCAGTAGCACGGGCTGTTGACCCCTGCTCCCTTCACGCAGTACCGGAATCAAACAGCAGGTGATCATTGAGACGGTTTAGTAGAATATGATGTCATTTGTCCCCAAAATGGTGTTCTGTATCCGTAAAGCCTATTGATTCTCTATGTAAATTACTCAAGACGATAAAAGCCTTTGTTTTCAACTTGCTTAATCTCCACAACCGTGTCATTTCGCACGTAAATTCCCGCTCTATCTACTTCCGGACCAGAACCCGACTGTTCGCTCGAGATCATTGTATGCACTCCTTCGGTCCGTTCACCAGAGTGATAATGCAGTCCGTTCTCAACATCAGCCAATTGATGCGTTGAGCTTGTTTCATCGGCTTCCCTGTCCTTGTTTGTCCGGATAAGTGTCGTAAGCTTGATGGCATTGCTCGGTCGGCTGATAGGCTGGCTGCTTTTCCCATATGAGCTGAGGAAACTGGAAGGGAGAATATGGACAAAGATTGGACGAAGAAGAGGGAAGCATGCTGCGATAGCTAGTTAGCATTTGAACCGGATGGTGGACAAAAACTTGTACTGACCAGAGACAATGGCGATATTGACTTCAACAGACCCCAGAATACAGAACATGGCATAGTCGTGAGGCATCTGTGTTGTATTATCGGGGTAGTTAACAAGGACGATGAGCACAAACATTGATGCAATGCATACACTGGACTAGGTCAGTCGAACAATTTGAGATGATGTCAGTGGGAGGATGTGGAATCTTACATGGTACCGAGAAGGAATAGAGCACCGATTGCCAGCTTTTGACCCATTTTAAGCCTGAGTCTAAAGACTTCAATAATAGGTAAGACCAAGATGATGATATCCATGATAAAATGAGTCGTGATGGTTCCCAGGAAGAACTGGTCACTGTTGATGTTACAGACCTTATCTGTAATAGTATAGTCCCAGAGGGACTGGACGGGGACGCAACGGAATGTGAGCATGAAGGTTCGGAGGATAATCCAGATGACAACCATGACTAGCATCACCATGATTGGAATGCGGATGGATGATATGCGAAACAAGCGCCAGTACAGACATAAAATCGCGAGCTTGGAACAAGCGATTGACGACGCGTAGCAGAGGGAGTTGAAGTAGGCCAGAAAGCGTGCTCGCTGTAGAATTGCCTCACGTTCATCGGTAGGCATTGAGTCGGGCATGTTCACTCCGAGATATGCATGAAGCGTCCCTGTATGGCTGTAAGCCTCGTACCCATGGACAAGACGGGAATTGCCACTAACATTCAACCATGATACCACAATACCCCGTCGCGAAGAGAAAGGCCAGGATGGTGAAGTAATCATCAAACCACCAGCTCATCTTAGTCATGCGCCGGGCGCAGACGCGAAGAATGAGGGACGTCAAAGCCGCGAGCCATGGGATCGCAACACCAGCCCAAATATTAGGCTGGAGTCCAGCCATGATGTGAGCAGGCGCTATTACAGCGCCAATTCATAGAGATTGTGCAAAATAATGGGAAACAACAGTCGAGAATTTTTGCTGCAGCAAGAATGGGGGCGGGAATCTCTTGCGGGCAGGATGGGATCTGCATTTTGAATCGCAGCGATGACGGGAGCTGAACCTGTCTGTAGAACAACTGACTCGTTCGGTGCAGCTATGATAGCTTTCCCCCGGATACGACCATGCCCAAAGAAGCACTACTTATCGTTATCTCGTCTTAGCCCTAATAGATAACTCGACCGCTGCTGATTACCCGCCAATTTTGAGTTTACGCTTGTCGGGGTAGTGGCCATGCTACTGGCTGCAGCGGTCTGTTGGTGACAAGCCTCGTTTGAGAGTTTTGGCAGTTATCTGTTCGACAAATCATGTGGAACAGAGACATGCTTCCTTGTTGCTTGACTGATAAAGGGCTGAAGCAAGCTTAGGCTGTCTAATTTCCACCCTTTACGAAAAAGGGGGCTTACTGCGTCGGTATTTGGGTCTTGACTCGCTGTCAAAGATCATGATGATTCTCGAAAGGTCGCTTCCAAGCCACAGCTGAGGCTGTTCTTAATTCCGCTCTTGAGCCTTGGCGTTTATCATAGATCATTGAAGATACGGGCTATTCCCGAAATGCAGAATTTACTCGGTGCCAGCATCACTAGCATCTTTTCGACAGTTTTGCTTCGCTTAAATCTCCCAAGATCTGTCCTTTTGCGCATTGACCTCGGATCATTAGACGGGGAGCGACACTTGTACCTTTTCAATGCACCTTATCATCCAAACTTCAGAAACCCCTGCTGTTGGGAATCTTATCCATGTAACCAAGGCTTTGGTTTGGGATGCTCATTGGCGTTCGTTTGTAAATGCCACACTCCACACACAGGGCAATCTGGGCACATGGGCGCAGGGTCAGTAACGACCGAATCATGACCAGATAAGCCTCAGTTCCCGACAACACCACCCCAGCGTCTGGTGCTTTCTTTAGTGTCCTCGTACCTTGAAGGCACGTGAGCGCTGGGGCAACTCTGCCGAAGCTTCTACGAGCTTTGAAACAGCCACCCAATGCCACAGCTAACCCAATACGGCGATGCAGACTACGACATTCTCGGGGCCAATAGCCTGATCTATATGAGGGACGATAGTTATGGCTTCAAACTTATTTGGTTCTGTCCTATGCAAGCATAAGCTAAGCGGACTACCGGGCTCGGAGAAACGCCGATATGTGGGTATCCTCGGTCCGGTGTCCGTCTCCATTGTGGGGATTGTTCGGGGAGGGCGGTACTTCGCGGTCCGCTTCAGACCGTGCCAATGACACATAAAAGGAGATACCAGTGTGATATGGTGACTTGAAGTGCCTTAATATTAGCCTTGTTCTCCTATCGATCAACTCAAGCAGCTCGATTGTCAATTCTTGACAGGTTTTACAATGACTACAAGCACGTTCAAACCAACATTCTCACTCCTCAACCACCGCGGTGCTGTCGTAACTGAGACAGACTTCCACGGAAAATACACTGTTGTCTTTTTCGGCTTTACCAACTGCAAAGTTGTATGCCCCCGAGCGATTGAGCGCTTAAAATCCGCCCTAGACGGTCTTGGACCTGAGATTTCCAAGCGAATCAACGCAGTTTACATCTCAGTCGATTCGGAGCGTGACACTCCGAGCACGCTATCCGATTTTCTTGATAAAAAGGGAGCATCGAACTTTATCGGCCTAACTGGCACCAAGGAGCAGATCGAATCTGTTCGACAAGCCTTCCATGTCTTTGCACAGCATAAGCCAGACAATAGTGTCCCGGAAGGCTACACTATTTCCCATACTGCCATAACCTTTATTCTTGGGCCGGACGGTCAAGTTGTTGATAACCTCAACGACAATCTCAATAAAGAGGAAGTCATCAAGAGACTGCAGAAAGTATTTAGTATGAATCTTGACGCAAAGGTCTATACTGTATCGGACCAGGAATCAACGAAGGCTGAGTCTCATGGCAAATTGAATAAGAAGCAAGTCGCCAGTATAAGACATATTGGCAACCTGGCTCGCCAACTGAAAGGGGATTGGTCTCATATGATGGGTCGATGGGATCTTAATGACGGTTTCGGTGCCTACCGCTTCCAGCTTGCATATTCTTTTTATACACTTGCTTTGGCACACTTTCATCGTTTGCCCGCCGCACCAGGTTTATTCAAATCTACTATGGAAAGGATGATCAACAAAATGCTGTCACCCGACTGTTGGTATTACTGGCGCGATGCGAGCACGGGTGGAGGAATTGTGCGAACCCCAAGGACTGAGGGTTGGGTTGATCCCGTCACGAAAGACAACATTATGTACAGCGCTTACGTTCAAACAATGGCTTTGTTATACAATAGTCTCTTTGACGATGCCAGATACCAAAACCCGGGAGCGCTTACCATGACGTACGATCCAGTTCTGTGGGGTGACGGGGCTTTTACATTCGAATACGATCAAAACAGCCTAAACGACAAAGTGTATTGGAACATGGTGGAGAGTGGATTCCTAGGCGTTGCCTGTGAGCCTCATTGTGTTTTTCAAATCTGCAACCAGCCACCCATCTTGGGCTTTCGTCTAAGTGACGCCTTGAATGGAACCACTACCGCTCAAGAAGTGACTTCTGGATATGTGAAAGCATGGGAAGAGTTTGGCGGAAGCCTAAGTCAAAATGGGGGTTACAATACCTTTGTGTCTACTCACAACAAGATGTTATATCCAAGCTCTGGTACCGGTGGCGATTGTTGGGCTGCTCTGCTCATGCACGCCTGGAGACCCCAATTTGTCGAAGACAATTACCAGAAGAAGCGAGATGAGATGATAGAAAGGTTAAACGACGGCACGATCTCATTGAAAGTGCCAACAATAACTAGCAGTGCGTCAGCGGTCCCCCCCAGTCCATTTGCAGCCGATGCGTTTGGCTGGGTGGCTGCCCTCGCCGCGGAGACTGGTGATGAGGAGGTATTACATGGCATGCTCGCATATGCAGACAAGCACTTCAGCCCTGTTCAAATGAATGGAGGTCTATTCTATCCACGCAAGGATGAAATTTTTGATGAAAATGGGCAGTATGTTCAAAACACACCCATGCAAGGTAATGCCATCCTCCCACTTGCGCGACTCAATGTCTCCAAGGGTTTTCAGCGACTATATGAGAATCCATGGGGTCCCAACAACCGACACTACTCCGAGCCCGCGTTGGACGAGGTCGGGCAGACTATTGATGTTTACCGGGCTGTCTTTCTACCGAAAGAAAACATTTTGCAGTTTGATATTGCTGTGTTTGAACCTGGTGCTACCGGGAAAATGGAATTAACACGGGTTTTCAACCGTGGAGACTGGACTCTTTACTCCGACATTCGAAAGGTTGCTTGGGGTGACAGCGAGCAGCTCCTCGGCTCTGAGCCATTTGTAGAGGCCAAAAGCAAAAACGGAAATTTAGTCATTTCGATTTCAGATACTGAGATTGTTAGTTTTCGTATGCAGTGGTGTGCTGTATAGTAAAATTACAATTAGTCTCTATTTATGTTAGAACAAAATAAACCAATTTCAACAAATATCGAATACCCTGTAGTGGGGCAAGGACACGGCTTGCCGAATCGGCACCGACTGGGGATAACCTCATAACGCCAGACGGGGTTAATTGGACGTATCGCCGAGGAAGCCATATTCAAGTCCATTGATCGTCCTGAAGTGTCGATCTCATAAGTTTAGAGGACTATATAAGAGTTATGTTCTACCGCTGGTGAATCATACTCAAAGCTTCAACTCTTGTCTTAAACTCCGCACTCAGCAATCAGCTTTGAAATCATCACCATGTCTACCACTCCAGTCGACCCATCTTCCCCTATCGCCTACGGGCCATCTGAAACCGCTCTTCTCCTCCTTGACTGGTACACCCTGTTCATCGAGAAGCTTGCGGGTCCAACTGCTGAACCAGCGTTGAAGGTCGCAGTTGAACTCAGAAACTGGGCCAAGGCTCACAACATCACGGTTGTCCACTGCCTTATCGACGCAAACGGCACTCCCTACCCAGCCTGCAAAGGCGTTGATCGCTTCCAAGGGCTCTTGCAGGTCATGAAAACCCTGGAGGAACCCGAACCAGCTGAACTTCGGGCGGATGACAAAGACGAGCTCACCTTTCACCGTGTGCCGGGCCATATCTCGGCGCTCAAGTCCCCAGGCTTGCTTGATTACCTGAAGAAGAGGGGCATTAAGTCTCTTGTTCTCAGTGGGTTGAGCACTTCTGGCTGTGTTCTGAGAACGGCCATCACAACAACGGATGCCGAATTTGCAACAACAGTCATCAGCGACGCCTGTGCTGATGGGGATGAGGAGCTTCACCGAATCATCTTGGATAAGATTGTTCCTTCTAGGGGTCATGTGAAGAGTGCTGCAGAGTTTCAGAAGGAATTTGAAGGGGCTCGGAATGTTTGAACTGGACAACTGAGAGTGGCGCGAGGTTCGAATCAGAGAATTCTCAACGAAACAGGACTCAGAGATCAGAAATCCGTCTCTGGAATCATATCACGATCTCAGAGCAGCAGATAGGTCAATGAATAAAGCCGCATGGTATTTTTAGGATATCACAACAATTGTAAAAATGTTTTATTAAACCTGTATGTAGTGATGACAATCCAATGGATCTTCGGGGGCGGGTTTAACATATTCTAGCTGTTATATCCGCCAGCCCAATGATACTGGTTCAAGCACTCCCCCCACTATGGAAAACCGGGGCTCTTACGAAGATTCGATCGGCTTCAAACTGGAGATGTCTTCCTCTTTATTCCTGGAGGTTACTCGATCTTAGACTCATCCAGCTATAGCCAAATCATTGTTACCAGCTTGTGTCTATGCTCAACGCAAATCTGCATGGGTTCGCAGCGCACAAACCCAAATGGATGTCACAACTGTCGGCGAAAAAGATTCCGTTGTGACGGATCGGTTCCCTTTTGCCGCAAGTGCATATCATTAGGCAAGGAATGTCTTGGATATGGTACATTGTGGAGATGGACGGATTCTGTAGCCAGCCGCGGGAAGTTATCTGGCAAAAAGCTACCTTCACACGAACAAGAGCAGGCATCATCAAGCCAAACAGACGCAGATGCGAGGAGACTGACCACAAACAATTCCAATCAAAGCATGAGCAGCAACCCTTGTCCAGGCTTGGATTTTAATGATAGTATACAACTTTCCGGCAACTTGACCGACCCTCTATTCAGCGACATGAGCTCAAGCGATCGTTATTATTTATCGTATTGTTTGTCGTCTCCTGTTTGTCTCCGTTTGCCTTTTGCTAACAATGAGTAATCAGTTGCCAATGGTCTTTGTCCTCAGCTTGTAGCGATAGACCTACCAGGCCACAATCCATTCCCAAGATTGTTACCAATGGGGTTCTGCAGCCCAGTCCTGCAATACACGATGATAACTGCCGCAGCTCTACACATGTCCAATGTTCTAAGGCCAGACACCGACAAGTCGCTGGTAACACAAAATCACACCAATAACTGGGATCTATCTCGGAGAGCTATGCTTGATGCATTGGTGACTAAACAAAAGGCCCTTTACCTTCTCCGTATGGCATTTGAAGATCTGGAAACCCATGGGCGTGATATGGTACTGACAGCTGCCATGCTTCTTGTCACCGCCGACATGATAGACGCGGGGAAACATGGCTCCAAGGCACATCTCGATGGAATAGGCTGGCTACTTAGCTATGCTCATCCGGCTACTAGCGTGGGCGAGATGCTCAAGGACTTTGTCATATCGGATTGTTACATGTAAGCTTTGTCCTTGTTCCTTGAGACTACGGAATGCTAACTGATGCATCAGCTTTTATGTGTTTGCCTTGACATTCATGGACCAGATTCCACAGTCTTCTCTTGCACTCAATACTACAATCGCGTCGTCCGCTATTCACTATGCCGCCCGGAACAGTTTCATTTGCTGCCCTGCTGAAATCCTCCAGATTCTTTGGTTCACTGCAATCATCTTGCAGCGGCAGTCGGCCAATAACAATGATGTGGATGGAACGGCTGCGAAAGCCCTTGAATTATTCACCGACGCCATGACTTTCAACGTTGAATCATGGTCTCAGGATATCCAGCAAGTGCCTCTTGGTCGGCAGGTCACTGACATTTCAAGCCGGATACACACAGGTTATACACATCAGATGGCGTGCTGTCTATACATCATGTACGCCGTTCCTTCAGTCAGGAGCTTTTTACCAGAAAGTACAGAACAGGATCTTGAACACGGGCTCATTTTCCATCTCCGTCACATCACTGATGAGGACCCCAACTTCAAGACATCGTTTTGGCCAACGTTCATTGCGGGAGCTCAAACGAGTGATCCCAGTCAGCAAGCGTGGATAATGGATAGAATGAAAAGACAGTCACGTCTGTTTCCCTGGGGTTTTCTGTATACAGCAATGGACACTCTTGATCTTATCTGGAGGCAGCGGGCTAACGCTCCCGATGGGCTGAACTGGTTGGAGATCCTGAGAAAGTCCGGAAGTGAGCTTTCTGATTGTGTAGGTAGACACTTTGCAAGGTTTCATAAGATCAGGTCTCTACGACCTCAGCCACGAGCTCACTTGATGTAAATAGCTGTTCTTAGCAATACTCACCGTTATTGATAAGTTGTCAACTCATCAGAGAGGCGTGTTGTGCATTTTTTCGTTAAACCTGTGTAGGAAATAATAAAGGTATTTAGCATTCCAAGGTTTCTCTTAATAAAATACGTACTTCACAAGACTAGTCTATAGGCGACTTGAGATTGATCGGCCGCCCGCTACAGATCTCGCAGCCTCCTTTCCAGCCTTGGCTCCAAAAACAGCTCCTGAAGTCAGGCCACTTCCGCCAGGGTAATTCGAGTAGAATAGGCCCCCCACCATCTCTCCCGCAACATAAATGTTAGGCACTGGACTGCCAGTTGAACTATGGATCAACTGAGCAGTTTGAGGGTCAACCTTGACACCACCAAATGTGAAGGTGACGCCGCATGTGACCTTGACAGCCACATAAGGACCCTCGTCCAAGGGCAGAGCCCAGTTGGACTTTGCCAAAGCAAGCTTCTTCGAGGAAGACTGTGTTGATAGTCCATCTCTGGTGGCAGGATCCCACTTCACATTGGGGTTCTCGCGACGGTGAGCATAGACCGCTTCGTTGTATTCACGAACAGTGTCAATAAAGGTAGCCTTGTTTCGGAGACCCCCTTTTGCGCACTTGTCGGCCAGTTCCTCCAGAGTATTGGCAGTGATCCGCTCAACACGTTCCTCGCGGTACTCTTCTCCCCGCAGCCAACAGCTTGTTCTGGAGTCCCAGACCTGGAAAGCGAGGTGCTCGGGTTGTTGAAGGATGGCCCGACCGAACTTGGCATAGGTGTAGTTTCGAAGATCGACACCTTCATCAACGAATCTCTCCCCATCGACGTTGAGCATGAGGCCGAGAGGGTATCCTGACTTGGTGTACTCATTGGAGGCTTCTCGATCGCCCGTGTTGGGGTTAGCGTTGGCATCCCAGGCAACAGAGTGGCAGCCAGACCAGTTGCCCACAGCTTGTGCGCCAAGTTGTTGGATTGCCAGCGACAAAACATCACCAGTGTTGTAAGGTGTCCCTCTGACCATGGCCAAGTCCCAGCCAGGTCCAAGGAACTGACTTCGCATCTGAGGATTCGACTCGAAGCCGCCAGCAGCTAAAATGACAGCACTAGCACTCAGTGTTCGTTTGGCACCATTAAGAGACACTTGAACGTCGTAGCCGTCATCAGAGGAATGCTTCTTCAGTCCCGTAAGGCCAGTTGACCAAGAAACTTGAACATTGTGCCTCTTGATGGCAGCAAGATAGTCCTGAATGAGAC
Source organism: Fusarium mexicanum (assembly GCA_013396015.1). Classification (NCBI taxonomy): domain Eukaryota; kingdom Fungi; phylum Ascomycota; class Sordariomycetes; order Hypocreales; family Nectriaceae; genus Fusarium; species Fusarium mexicanum. The sequence goes on from JAAOAM010000533.1 coordinate 20,525, forward strand.
CCTTTCCTCCATCCTCGGTCTTGATGCACATGCCGCCCCAGAACTTGATCCTCCTATCAATCTCATAAGCTTGCCTGTTGAAGGAAAGTTGGAATCGTATTCCATTCGCAGCAAGCCACTTGATGGTAGCATTGGAGTTTTGGATAAGGCTCTTCGAGAGTTCAGGGTCTGAGCGACCCATGCAGACTCTGTCCATATCGCTTTGGAAGTCCTTCTCAGTATAAGGAGCAAGATCGATCTTCTCGGCTTGTTCCCTGGAGACGTTGTTGACGATTGGCAGGACGTCTTGGAGTCCGCCATGGGCGATTCGATAGGCGCCGGCGGTGAAATAAGAGTTTCCGCCGACCCAGTTCTCGGGGCACTTGTCAATGAGAAGGACGCTTCCTGCACCGTTCTGAGCTGCTGAGAGGGCTGCTGCAAATCCAGCATTGCCACTGCCTACAACTAGGACATCGACTTGCTTTGGAAGAGACATGGTAGCGGGACGACTTTGGTAGGGAATTGGGATAAATATGATATCTAGAATATGGTTTGTAATTGAAAAGACAAAAACATTGTGAATAGGCCGTAATAAAGAGGTTATATAAACTATTTCAATGCCTCAAAGAATGGTATTGTCGTGAGAACGCCACTCAAAACGCGGGGACTCGTCCTTCGAGTTGAGGACCAAGCCACTGTGCAAGTGCTTTCAATTGGTCTTGTTCTCGCGGCATGTGGCTGATAGTGGAGAATCACAAAGACGTCGCGGAGACTAATTCTCCGAGTGATGGCCCGGTTACGTCGGTAAAGACAAGACTCCACATTCCACTCGGAGCTTTCTCCTCCGGCCTACAAACCCCAGGTTTGCTTCAACTCTGCGTCCAAGATAGGTCCTCCAGCAACAATCTTATTATCATTATCGCTCCACTGTTTTTCGAGACACTGCATTATGTCTTCTCGGGACAATGACGTGATAATGGTCGCTGACGACAGACCCAGTCAACGGCAACCCAAGTCTTTAGCAAAAGCGTGTACGGCCTGTCGGACCAAGAAGATCCGTTGCGATGCTGCGAAGCCTAAGTGTGGAAATTGTGCCAGTCAGAAACGCGAATGTATCTATCGAAGAGAGACTCCGCGGAAAAGGTATGTCATACTATATGAAGTTGATGCGTCTAATAATTGACAGGCCTACCTTTTCGCAAATTGGTAAATTGCAACGGGACCCGGCAACTCTTAAAGTGTTCCTGTTAACTCTCAAGAGAAGTAGTCCGCAGGAGCGGGAGAAACTACTCAATGCAGCTGTCGATGAAGATGGGGCTGTCAACTTGCTAGACTCTACTACTGACCCAGCTGAAGAGGCTTTATCGCGTACGGTCACAAGACAGCCTATCGATAGAAGTGCCACCACACCAATAGTGTCATCAGACGATGAGCTGAATATTGCCAACTTTGTATCTGTCGATGATACTGGCGCAACAAACAGCTTCGGTCCATCTTCTGCTCTTCATAATCCTGCAAGGAGCGACAAAGGAACACCATCACCCCGCCAATCTACAACAATAGAGCTTAGCTAGTCAAAGGATGATTGCAGCTGCCTTCCTTAATTGAAGAAAACAAGGCTCCTCAAAACCCGATTTCAATGCTTATTATAACCTCCGATCAGCGCTCTGTACGTTACAAAAGGAGTCTGGCACATAACCCTCGGAAATAAGGCTGCAAGATACGCCTACTTATTATGAGAGGTTAGGCTAATTACAGTAAGGGCTAACTAAGTACAGCCCGCAGGGGTAATAAATATAAAATTCCGCACTTCTGCCTGTATATTCTCGTCAAATCTTGGGGTGAATTGTGTGCTATTTATTTTCTTGTGTATGTTCTTTTTTTTTTTTTTATCTGACTGATAGTTGGGTTAGAACCTGTTGAATACTGGTGAAGATGAGACCGGCTAACCGGAGGACCGAGCTACCGGTCAGAGAACTGTCTCAGCACTGTAACTGTTAAACAGCTGGGTGGCCGGAAGGGGCATCAGTGACGTATTGGCTATCTGTCAGCGAGGCTAGGCCGGTTGAGGAAAGCATAATAAGCAGACCCCTCTCTCTAAGTGAGGTGACAGAGTTCCACAATACACATACAATTAAGGACATCAAAGCACACGCAATCCGTTTAACATAATTAAATATAAAGAATTAAATAGATACTATTAAGGGAAATTATTACTAAGATCTTATTGAGAATAAAACTTAATTAATATAATTACTAATTAAAAAAAACCTTGGAATATATTACATAGCTGCTGGATACTGAATACCAGTAGTCTTTGTCTTAGTTTATCGGAGCTCAACAGGCTAACACTTTAGTCCCCATCACTCATAGAGCCTGCGACTTGAGCATTACATGCAATTCCTCTTCTTCAAGCGTCAAGAACTTTGGACCAATCCTGCTTCTTCCAGTAATCCTCTACGGTATCAAGTGTCGGCGGTGACTTGAGCTGCATCCAGGCATTAGAACACATTCAGCGCATCAATAGTTTGATCCAACTTACATTTCGTGGGTGGATTACGGTAGGATCATTCCTAGCCTCATACCCAATCTCGTTGCAGGCTGCAAAGTTATCGCCAAGCTCCAGCTTCAGCTCCTCCGGAAGTTCTGGAGGAAACGTGCCCTTGGGAAGGGTGATAGACTCTGCTTTCAGACCAGTCGCCTTTGTAACTGTCTGCGCCAGCTCTGGCATAGTCAGCCATCCTCTGTAGGCGATGATGTTCTTTCCGGCAGGCTCGTTTACGAGGGCTTTGACGATTGGACCAGAATCCTCCTCAGGGGCGATGAACGGGAGCTTGACGTCTGGCTCCAAGTGCCCAATGAACTGGACTGTTCCTTCCTCGTTCTGGACCTTTCAGCAAAACTCCTTCAACCTTCTTTGAGCACACTTACCTTGGATACTTTGGTCAGGGGGTTGCTGGTATAGTTGCTCAAGAAAAAGCCTGGTTGGAAGATACTTGTCTTTTCCCAAAGCTCAGGGTACTTCTCCTGGAGGTACTCAGCCGCATGTGCCTTTGAGTCGAAGTGATAGACATGGGTATACTTTGCATTTGACCACTTGGCTACATTTGTGAGCGCGGAGAGGACGAAGCGCTTAAGTGTTGGTACTTTGGCAATGGCATCGATGACATTCTTCAGCTGCTGAGTTTCATACTCGGCTGCCCAAGCATTCAACGCCTGTCCAGGCTTGGGTTTGTCCTTGTTAGCAGGATTACCGTAAAGGCCCCAAAAGTCGCTGACAGCGAAGATAGCATTAGCACCCTCGAAAGCAGCTGCGAAGCTTTCAGGCTCGTCGAGATCGGCGTGGGCGACTTGAGCTCCGCGCGCTGCCAGAGCCTGAGCCTTGGGGCTCGAAGTGTTGCGAGTCAGGGCGCGAACCTGCCAACCAGGCTCCTGAAGAAATGTGTTGGCGACAGATCCACCCTGGTTACCGGTGGCACCAAGGATAACAATGAGTTTAGAAGAAGCCATTTTGTATGGGGAGGTGAGGATGTGATGAACTGTAATGATGTGTTTCAGAAGTGATGTGAATCCAGTTGACGGTGGCTATGAACTCTTTTTTATCTATTCCCGGTCAGAGTTTGTGGCAATCGGGTCATTTGTAAGTACGTTAAACATTATGCCGAACTCTTCTCCACTGCAATGCCATTATCTTCATCAATTTAGTTAGTACCGAAACGCTATGGTCAAGTATTTAACGTTACGCTAGGGAGTTTAACGTTATACCAGAGATTTCAACGCTAACCCAGAGACCTCTCAACGTTAAAGCCAACTTTTAGACTTTGTTAAGCGCTGGCTCTTGACGCCATCGTGATTTAATTGTACCCACTCGGACTCCCGGATAGTATGAACTATCCGAATTAATAATCACACGCGCGCTCCATCCCCGAACTCTTGCCGTACTTGACTAGTTTTTAATGGACAACATCCAACATCAACCTTGTGTCTACCCTCTCCACTGTAGGTTTCGATTCAACCATTTCATCTACAATCACCTCTGGGTCACTCATCCGAAAATCCTTTCAATCCACACCCTTCCATCTCGGCCTACAGCTCGACCAATAACTACCCTCTGACAAGCCGACTTCAATATGGCTTTCCCCAACAGCCTTCTCACTCATTCAACATGGCGGGTCCTTGGACTTGGCCTCACAACCGCCGTCTTTGGTCTGGGAGCCTTGGCTATAGTCGCACCACCTACTGCGGGAGAATCTCTGGGGGTGATTCCTACCACACAAGAAGGTCGATCCATGACAGAAAAAGCAATGGTCTTCCTTGGTATTCGTGACGTGGCCGTCGCAGGTACGCTGTTTTGGTTCTATAGTGAAAGGAAGGAGAAAGAGATGGGAGTCTTGACGACTGCATGGGTCCTGGTTTGTGTGACGGATACCCTGGTTGCAACACAAGGTCCACGTGGCTGGGACAAGGGGATTTGGACTCTATGGGGTGGAGCAGCAGTAACGGCATTTGTAGGATTGGGATTGTTGCAGTCGTAAATGCCGACGAATGGTTTGGTCTAGTGCAGGATTATAGGGTCTTGATAGAGAGACATGATGGAGAAGCGACATACCGTGTATATCGTATATGTATCCCTAGCTCCAGCCTGGCAGGCAACAGACAAGGTCTCGCCACCAATTGTTTCACAATCTCTCTTCGTATCCACATTGATTGCTGTAGCAGATGTCGAGCAGGTTTTAGGTTCCCCCAACTCTTTTATCTAATCCGGTGCTCGCTCTGGCTTCAGGGTCTCGCACAAGGCGAGGTAAAGTTTCGGCGTTAATGAACCCTGCTTCTGCCAGGGTCCATCGGCGATAACTGAGTCAGTTTTAACGCTAATGCAAGCTTTTTTATCAGAGCCCTATACGGTCTACGTAGCAAGCCTTTGAGACTTGATCTACATGCTGAAAGAGGGCCGGCAGTACTCCTTGCCAGGACATCGCTGCTTCAGTGACTGAGGTCGAGTCCCCTGTTCTTGAGAGTTACCGGACAATTATCTAGGAGTACGGAGTACCCAGAAGCAGCCTAACCAGGAGGCCGCTGGCAGTTTAGGCTAAACTGCTAACCTCTAAAAATAGCACAGGCTAATAGCAATGTAAGGGAACCCTATCCAGTAAAAATAGGATAGATAACAGGGAGGCTAAACTACTAACCCTAAACTACTAACCTTATAAGTAGCTAATTATAGACTTAAAGTTAACCCTAAGTTCTTTACTTTAGTCCTTAGGGTAAACCAGGGTAAGAAAGAAAAAGATAAAAAAAGTAATATAAAGTATAAAAAAAGAGATATAAATAGATAAAAAAAAAAAAAAAAAAAAAAAAAAAGGGGGCTAGGATAATTTATCTATTTATTTATCTATCTATCTATTTACCTACCTATACTACTTTTTTTTTTTCTTTTTATTCCTTTTTAATTTAAAAAGGTTAGCTATAACTAGCTAGCTAAATTATTATTTATCTAACTATATATATAACCTAACTAAACTAATTAATTATAGCTATAATAGCCTAATAGTAGTACTTACTAGACTTACTACCTAGTAATACTAATAGCAATACCTAGGCAATAAGGAAAAGAATAGATAAGTTAAAAGGAAAAAAGGGTAAAGAAAGGTAGCTTTTTTATAATAAAGAATATTAGTTACTAATCTATACCTTTTATAGCTATATAGTCCATTTCTATAACCTAAAAGGCTACCTAAAGGATTACTACCTAAATCTTAGCTATTAAGTCTATAGTAATCTTATTTAGTATTATAAGGGCCTATTACTAATACTACTAAAGGAAAGACTAAGGGAAGATTAACTAGCCTAGTATAGCTTATTTAACCTAGCTAAGCCTATTAAAAGTCTTCCTATTTACTATAGTTTTATATATACCTAGCCAGGCTATAAGTACCTTACGCTAAGCTAAAAATGCCTATATATATACTTTAATAATAAGTACTACGCTAAGGCAGCTAAGAAAAAGACCTAGAAGGACCTCTAAGCTGCTATATATCTATAGACCTTTTTTACCGGTCTAAAGAAGGTAATTTATTACTTCTATATTTATAAAGTAAAAAAAAAGAAAAAAAAAAGGAAGAAAAGGGAAAAAAGTAAAAAAAAAAGGAAAAAAAAAAAAGGAATAATAATAGTTACCTAGCTAGAAAACTAGATAATAATTACCTATATTACTAAAGGATAGTTACTATAGCAGGAAAAATAAAAAAAGATATAGAAAGTTATAAATAAAGGTATCTTAAGGCATAAGATAACTAACTAGCTAAAGCAGACTAGCTAGTTAGCCTACTTTACTAGCCTAAACCTAATAGAAATCTAAGCCTATAGTAAAATACCTAGCTAAGGAAATAAGGGTAATAATAAAGTACTATAGTATATAAATAAAGCTTTAAATTAACTTTTCTTTAATTACTATATTAGTAAACTAAAAAGCATACCCTTAATAACCTAACTACTACTAGCTAGCCCCTATCCTTATAATACCTATAGTTAACTATTTAGGCTACTATAAAAAAAGACTAGTATAAACCAGTACCTAAGCTATATAAAATGCTTTTTATACTACTGCCTTAATATACTATTACTAGAAAAAGAGATCTTTCTAGCTAACTATAGCTTTTACTTTATATTAAAGTAAAGGGCTAACCTTAAGAAGCTTTAAGCCTATCTATAAAGAAAGGAAAATAAAGAGATTAAAGGAAATAATAATAAGGTAAAGGAGGAGGATAAGATTAAGGAAGGCAGGCTATTAAGTAGCTGTTATAATAGCCCTAATAGCAATAAGGGCTTATAAAAGCAGATACTATAGGTTTTAGCAGGCTTCTGGATATAGTAACTTAATAAGGACCCTTTTATAAGCCTGCTATAGCACTTTATTAGCATACTAGGGATTAATAGTAAGACAGGGTAGCTATAACTAGCCTACCTATTTACCTATATATTTACTAGCCTTATTTTTATAGAATAGGCACTATTAGGGGAGTAGGCTATACCTATATAAAAGCAGGCTAGTATAGAAGACCTTACTTAACGATTTACCTAGGTCTAGGACGCCTAGCTCTATAAGGCTATATACTTACCTATAGGTTATATACTAAGCTTGCTTTTATTTAGGAAAAAGATTATAAAAGAGATAGAAAGTAAGCTTATAATATCCTAGAGTAAGTAAAGTAAGATAATATATTTTATAAGTAAGCTAATCTTAATAAAAAACCTCTAGGCTATAGTAACTAAGATAATAGTTAATACTAAGGACTTTCTTTAAGGTTAGCTAATATTTAAAGAAAGTAATAATAAGTGCTTTATAATCCCCCTAGCTAGTATTAAAAATAACCTTATATAGATAAGGTAAAGGCAGTCCTTTATTTATTATAATAATCTTACTAGGAAGGAGGTTAAGATACTTAAGGACCTTATTATAAGCTTCTAGAAAACTAACCTTTTTAACTAGATAGGTAAGTAAAAGTAAGTAGGTATTAAGAAGTACTTTAAGCTAGTTAAGAAGTTTAAGGAGTTTTTATTACTCCTTGCTTATATTACAGAAGGCTAGCCTAGCTAAAAAAAGAAAATTATAAAGCTATGCCTTATTAATAGTATTAATAAGGACTATAATATCTTTATTATTAACAGTAAAGTTATCCTTATTATACAGTACTATAAGTCCCTTACCTACTTTAACTTGCCTAAGGTTATCTCTTACTTTTTACCTAGGTAGATTAGGTAGCTATTTATAATATATATAATTTATATCTAGCTATTAATAGATTGCTAGGAGGCTGATAAGTAGGAGCTGTATAGGGAAAAGATAGTACTGCTAAGCGACTTTATTTAGTATAATAAGGCAGTAGGAGGCATACCCTAGGAAAGTAGCTAAATATTAGTGGCTATAGGGAGGTAGATATCTTACTATATTAGCTACTAGATTATACTTTAGGATTAGCGCTATATTGCTATTACTATTAGTAAGAAGTATACCTGTAATTAAGGAGCTAGCTAGGCTGACTTTAAGGATAGTAAGGATAATTATAATAAGTTAGAGTAATATAAGGTACTAGATAACCTAGCTGCCTTTTATACTAGCTAAATAGCTACTAACTATAGCATTATAATTAATATATTAAAATGCTTAATAGCTAAGTTTCTAAAAATCTTTAGGTAGGTAAACTATTACTAGTATAAGTTTCTTAGCTATAATAAAAGCCTATTACTGCTATTATTACTACTAGGTAAGAAGGCTAAGCCTATCTCTAGATAAGATAGAGAGGTAAGGGAGGGCCTCCTCCTTAAGAAGCAAGCTAAGGTTATATCCTTTAAGGTATTATAGGTAGGTAAGGTAAAGATAAGAAAAAAAGAGAAGTAAGAAAGGGAAAAGAAAGAAAAGGAAAAGGAAAAGGGTATAATTATATAGGTACTACAGGCTATACTACGTAATAACTATACCTAATTCTAGTTACCCTAGCAGGAAAAGGCTATAAGGCAAGCTGTAGCTTAATAAAGCCTACTTATAGCAGTACTACTAACAGAAAGTAGTAAGAGCTTGGTCTTTATAGTCCTGGCTATACTAGTAAGTATAGGTATTATTATTATAGTAGCTCCCTATACTAAGCTTAAGAGGCAGCTTATTTAGCGCTATATTAATACTAGCCTAGATTACAAGCCCTGGCCCAAGGTACGGTTATTTTAGCCTAGGATCACGCTTATATCTGCTAAGGCAGCTATAACTAATAACTTCCTGCAGTAAGCAGCTAACTTAAGTATTAATAGGAGGCTAGACTGCATAGTTATTAATAAGTACTACCTTACCTTTATAGCTACTAAGACCTACTGCTTAAAGCTCTGGGGCCTTATTTTCCTACAAAGCCTAGGCTATCCCTTTATTTTCCTTACCAGGACCCTACTATTACTTTACTAGTATAACTTTAAGGAGGCTATGTAGCTATAAAACCTGCTTTATATATAGGTATTAAGCTACTAGCTAAATATATAATATACTATCCTTTATATCTGTAATAAGCAGGGCATAATAGAAGTAAAGAAATAGGTAAAGGTACAGTTACTAGGCCTATTAGTAAGGGAGAAAGGTATTATATACTGCACTAGCTAGGTAAAGTATAAGGCCCTTACCTACTAGCTTAACTACTACTACTATTATGCCTTATAGGATAACAGTAACTTACAGTTTATTGCTTAGTATAAGAAGGGTTTCTAGGTATAGCTCTAAGGCAAGGCCCCCTATATAGTAATAACGGCAGCTCTAGGTATAGGTATTAACATTACTAGTATCCTTTACATTATTTACCTTAAGGCGCCCTTTAGTATTATTAACTATACCTAGGAGGCCAGGCAGGCCAGGTAGGCTAGGGAGCCTGTAATAGCTAAGGTTATTATTAAAGATAAAGACTAGCTAGATAAGGACGCTGCAGGTAAGGCCTGCTTAGATATAAGTATACAGAAGGTATATAGGCTAATCTAGACCTGAGGATACTAGTATTAGCTACTTAGCTAATGCCTAGATAGTAATCTGCAGGACTGTAAGGACCTTAGCGGTAATAGTAAGGCTATAGTTATAAGATATAATAATTATTATAGTAATAAGCTAGTGTAAAAAAGCAAGCTATTAGTATAAGGGATTATTACCTTATATACCTAAGGCAGGCAGGATACCTATACCCTTAAAGTCCTTAAATCTGCCCTAGGAAAGGTTAAGGAGCTTAGTAAGATAGGCTATTATATCTGCTAGATATTTAATAGTATTAAGGAGGCCAGGTATATATAGGGTAACTGCTAGTTAATAGCAAGGATAAAGGACCTATCCTTTACTAGCTATATAAAGTTCCAGGGTCTAATTAACTATAAGAAGGACTGGCAGGTATGGTTCCTTAGCTATTTTTACTGTTATATATTACAGAAGCTTTGCTAAGATAGCTATAAGATAAAGGGGGCCTTATGCTAGCAGTGGAGGCATATAGTAATCCCTGTAGTACTAGCTATAACTATAGAGGCTAATCTGCTGCTATAGATATAAAAGGCAGCTAGGTAGGAGTTTAAAAGCTAGCAGGATTATAGGGACTAGCTAGGTTAAAAGTATAGTAAGCTAGTATATAGGCAGAAGATAACTAATACTATAGCAGTATTTATTATAGTACTTAATTAAAAGAAAAATAAGGTAAGTTAGTAAAGGGATAGTATAATAAAAGGGAAAAT
>JAAOAM010000534.1:0-18205 GCA_013396015.1 Fusarium mexicanum
GGTCAAGGTAGGTAGGTACTTTCCCCCACCCACACACACCCAAAGCAGCCCGGCCCAGCCCAGCCCAGGGCATCTGCTTCTCACGCATTCCCATTCTTCTTCTGCCATACCGTCCTGTACTTCTCCATCCCCCCTCGTTTTCCCCTTCAAACGACATAGCGAACCCTCCTTCCTCGACTTTGACGCGATCCAGCCTCCAACGTAGAATCTGGTTTTTTTTTCACGGCTCTCTTCCTGATCGCAAATTTCCCGCATTTCCGACCTTTCCGTCGCCGATTTTTGAGCCACAGTCCAATCCCGAACAGTACAAATTCGACCAAGCACGAAATATCCACCCCCGCGCATTTGCCATCTGCGATTATCCATACCCTGTCCCTCTCTTTTTCGCTCGGTCGCTTGATCTCTACGGCCTGATTTATCACGTCAAACCATCGACCCGACCCGACTCGACTTGCCATAACCCATCTCCACTCGCCACACTTCTACCATATTGCGACTTCTCTCGCCTCAGCATATTGTTCCGTTTATCACCAGTCTTCGCTTTTCGTTTCCACTGCAGCTAGGGTCTCCTAATCAGGCCGCCAACCTTTCCGACGCCTCGGTAGTCGAACCAGGACACCACCTGTCAGACCTCGCGCCATACATACGGGACAACACCCGCTCACCACTTCCCTCGAGCGCCTGGCTAGGCCGTCCAGCCAGATGCTGTCGCTATGGATGGCTACTACTCTCCCCACCAGCAGCAGCAGCAACAGCAGCAGCAACCATCTCAGCAGTTCCAACAACCTCGAATGCAGCAGAATCAGCAGAACCACATACAGCACAATATGAACGATCCAACTTTCTACCAGGGAGGAGATTCTCTCGATGATATTGTGCGCGATAATCAAGACAAGCTATACCGCCGACAGAGCATGCCCCAAGCCTTTACTAACCCTATGGGTCAGTTCCAGATGAATCAGCAGCAGCAGCAGCAGCAGCAAGGGCAAAGGCGGATGTCTTCAGTCGGCAACGGTGACATGATGGCCTTTGGAACCGATAACGCCGAACTCAGCTCGTACCAATTCAACCAACCACCCATGGGAGGGGGTTTTCCCACCATTAATACCTCCCTCGGCATGGATCAAATGGGCAATTATATGACATCCGATCCTAATGACTATTCGACCATATCCCCTGATATGATGAGTTCTATGATGCCCTCTAACTTTGCAAGCATGAGCGTTGGAGCACAGATGGCCGGCAACGCTTCACCTATGAACCTATACTCACCGTCCATGAGCCAGTTCCCCCAAGGCCAACTGACCCCTCAAGTTCAGGTTGGTAACGACTTCTCCATGGATCTTTCTCCAGATGCCAGCTCCATGAACATGAACCAATCCAACCCTCCCACGACGACCCCGATACCTGCTCCCACAAACAACGCCATGGATACGATAGAGGATTCGGGTGACAGTATGATGAACCATCAGGCTTTCAACAACATGAATGCTGGAGATAACAACCAAAACTTACCTGCACTTTCTCGCCAAGTCTCAACTGCCTCCGGTTCTGTTGTTTCACCTCCACAGCAACACTCACACGGAGCCATGTCCTCTTCAACCGTCACCCATCCGACCAGCACTTCAGTTGCTACGACCCCATCAACCGGCGATGCCCCGAGGGACTCGAAGGAAAAGACTATATACTCAAAGAGTGGATTTGATATGCTTAAAGCTCTGTGGCTAGTCGCTACCCGTAAGAACCCGTGCATACAACTTGGCGCTGTCGACATGTCCTGCGCCTTTGTCGTCTGCGATGTCTCCATGAACGATTGCCCTATTATATATGTTTCCGACAACTTCCAAAACCTTACCGGTTACAGTCGTCATGAGATTGTCGGCCAGAACTGCCGCTTTCTGCAGGCCCCAGATGGCAAAGTCGAAGCGGGCTCTAAACGAGAGTTCGTTGATGATGGAGCCGTCTATAATTTGAAGAAGATGGTTCACGAAGGCAGGGAGGTTCAACAGAGTCTTATCAACTATCGAAAGGGTGGAAAGCCTTTCCTCAACCTTCTTACTATGATCCCCATCCCGTGGGACACTGATGAAATCAGATATTTTATTGGCTTCCAGATCGACCTAGTTGAATGCCCAGACGCGATCGCATCGAATCAAGACCTTGGCGGTGTCAAGGTGAACTACAAACACAGCGATATTGGCCAATATATCTGGACGCCGCCGCAATCCAGCCACTGGGAGCCCGATAATGGCCAGACGTTAGGCGTTGACGATGTCTCCACCCTGTTACAACAGTTCAGCCCTAAGGGTCTCACCTCTGATTGGCACAAGCAATCATGGGACAAGATGCTCCTCGAAAATACTGACGATGTGGTTCACGTCCTTTCGCTCAAGGGGCTCTTCCTATATCTCTCTCCCTCTTGCAAGAAGGTCCTAGAATATGAGGCTGCGGATTTGGTTGGCAACTCACTTTCAACAGTATGTCATCCATCTGATATCGTTCCCGTTACACGCGAGTTGAAGGACACCACAACCGGAAACCCTGTCAACATTGTATTCCGAATACGCAGAAAGCACAGTGGTTATACTTGGTTCGAAAGTCATGGTTCACTGTTCGTCGAACAAGGAAAGGGTCGAAAGTGCATCATTTTGGTAGGCCGCAAACGCCCGGTGTTTGCTCTAAGTCGCCGCAATCTTGAAGCGAACGGTGGTATTGGTGACAGCGAACTCTGGACGAAGCTCTCGACATCAGGCCTGTTCTTATACGTCTCTTCGAATATCCGATCTCTCCTCGACCTCCAGCCCGATAGCCTAGTAGGAACCAGTATACAGGATCTTATGCGAAAAGAGTCACGTCCCGAATTTGGGCGAACGCTGGAAAAGGCGAGGCGTGGAAAAATTGTCACATGCAAACACGAGGTCCAGAACCGTAGGGGCCAAGTGTTGCAGGCCCAGACGACTCTGTACCCGGGTGACGCTTCTGAGGGCCAAAAGCCATCATTCTTGCTTGCCCAGACAAAGCTTCTCAAGGCATCATCACGTAACCTGGCTCCCGCTAGCGCCGGTTCCAGGTCTCTCGTCGCAACCCCGAGATCCAGTAACGGCACCGAAAACCACGCAACGGGTCATATCTCACAGCCTGCCGGTGGTGCGTTAGCCCCCGGCAGCCAAGACGCTGCTTTGGCCTCAGAGGACAACATTTTTGATGAACTGAGAACAACAAAATGCTCCAGCTGGCAATTCGAGTTGCGGCAGATGGAAAAGGTTAACCGTATTCTTGCAGAGGAACTTGGCGGCCTGTTATCCAGCAAGAAAAAACGTAAGCGAAGAAAGGGCGTTGGCAATGTGGTGCGAGACTGCGCCAATTGCCACACAAGAAACACGCCTGAATGGCGAAGAGGACCCAGTGGTCAAAGGGATCTTTGTAACAGCTGTGGTCTTCGGTGGGCCAAACAAGTACGCCTCTTCTATCTTGTCTCAATTGTGATATTTATTAACATTTTCATCAGACTGGTCGGGTTTCTCCACGCAATTCTTCACGCGGGGCTAACACAGCAAATGGCGATGCTCGAAGCAAAAAGTCCAACTCTCCCTCGTCACCACTGCATAAAGAATTGTCAGCAGACAAATCCAAAGCGCAAACACCCAACGGTGAGAACGGCATAAACCCAGCCCAGCTCACGAAACAAAAGATAGAAAATGGAACATCAGCACCCAGCGGTGCCCCTTCAGCGACAGGGGTCAAATCATCCGCCGGAATGCCACCGCTAAGCCATTCATCCATGTTGGGCGTAGGCCAGGCCTCGTCGATGGCTTCGATCCGAGAAGAACGCGAGACGAGTCAGCCTTGAACAACAAGCATAATGCATTTCCCTCTCTTGATGTTTTCCATCATCGATGCTGCAACTTGGTAAAGGATCTACGGAGCGTGGTATATTGATTAAACGGCATTTGTGATATCCGCCACTTTTCTTTCTTCACGCTGGCCTCTATTTCAGACCTGAGGCTCATGGAGTTAACAAAACATATGTGACACCCGTGGCCTGGGGCTCACATGATGGCACTAAGCACAACGAGCTTGTCTGTTTTTATTTGTTTGGGAGAGAAATAATTTCTCCGTGGTGTACAAGGCTCCCGGATTTTGGAATTGGGAATAGACACGATATACCTACAGCAACATACACGAGGCGTTAAGGAATGGGATGACATGAATACGACTTGGACAGATCTTCCTGGCCTTGGCCCCTGATGCAGATTCTGCACTTATCACCAACGTTCATGGGCCGGGTGGGCCGACTTTGGTCTTCATGCTTCTACTCACATAGAGGGCGGGCTGGATTTATTCGAATGCTAGTACGGTTCCATGATTAGCAGGGCAAGCATTGTCAGGAGCATGTAAGGGGCATGTGGCTTTGTACAGTGGTGTTAGTTGTATTTAGGGAGGACTTTTGCGTACATATACGTACTGCAGCAATAGCGAGGCGAAGCATGGTCTGAAATAAGGAACAGATATGGCAATTTGGACATTCAGCTTTGATGTGATGACTCGTCGATGTACAGCTTGGCCACACTGCCTAAGCAAGGGGGGGCTAGTAAGAAGGGTAACCCATGGTAATAATCCACCACCCAATTCCCTGTTTAGTGGTGAAGGTCAATCAATGGGCGGCAATCTAGAGCAACTCGGAATACATGAGTCGTAGCATTACTAGCCTAGCTACTGGAAGCTCAAACCCATATAGCCCTTTTGGCTTTTGCACGTAGTTGGCACTAACTATCATAGATTTATACCTTACCTAACTACCCTAGAATGCCAGCGCCACGATTGATTTCACAAAATACCTGGACTGGTAAATTTGTTCCCTTTGGGAATGAGTGAGAGGCAACATGTCATCAGTGGCATGTGATGTGCAATCTTCTGACTCAAGGGTACAACCACCACAAAGACAGATGATGGGCTGACGTAGGTGGCTTCGCTGCCGACAAGGCTTGTACTTGTATTGTGGCTGCATTGAAAAGATAGAGACACTGTAACATGAATTTCGGCCTGAAGATGCAATCATCAAAAAGTTAGGACTTGCTTGATAATTATGCTAAAGACTGTTACTGTACTAGTGTAGTGGTACGTCTTTTGGCTGCAATAGAATATTCCATTCTAGCCTTGAGATGGCATGTTTGAACATTGATTTTGTCGGAATAACATTAAAGGTTTGGTGGCTGAAGACATGGGATAACTCAATGACTCTAGAAGATTGTGAATAGACCAGGTCTATCGATATATGTGCAAATCTAAATTTACCCAAGTTAAATGGGGCATTAGCTAAGATTTCCTCAAAGCTCGTCCTTTGTATGCACTTCCTCCTCCATCGTCCTGCTCCTCGAGTTCTTCTCACTCCTATCTCCAACAACCTTGCGTCGACGATCCAGCGCGGCGATCTCCTCATCATAGATAGTCCATTCTGGGACCTGCCTCCTGGCGCGATCGAGTTTCGGCTCCTTTGTCTGAGGGTTGTTACACAAGTCAATGGTACGCGCCTGAGCCAGGCTCTCGTCGCTGCACCACGTCTCACACCAGAGCCACTCTTGAGGAAGACTGTGGATTGGAATTGTGAATTGCATGTTGTTTGGCAGGTCCTGGTCCAGGTTGGATAAGCTGTTAGGGTCAGCTGAGAGTGCGTGGTACTGCTGTCGAAGGCGGTCTCCTGCTGCCAGCTGGCGGAACCGATTAAGGTCAACAACATAGAGGGCTGAAATATGGTACGGCAGCCCGCGAAGATAGTTCGCCCAGTAGCCCTGTTTCCAGAATCTGAAGCCTTCCATTTCAGTGCGCGAGTCGCACATGGGTGTGAAACCGTACGGAGCACCTTCTAGGTCATGGTTCACAAGGTCAATCATATCAGTGCGGACGATTTGATCAGCATCAACAAAGATTACCTTGTCCAGAGAAAGCGGAAACAATACATCAAGGAACAGGATCTTGTACCCCCAAATCTCGCGCTGCTTCTCTTTTTGTTGGCGAAGCCAGTGAGGCCACTTGTAAGTAACCATCTCGTACTTGAAACCATACTCAGCAGCCATATGAGGAATAAATTCTTTGAACGAGGGAGATAAGAACTGCTCAATGAACCAGAACTTGACGGTGTGCTTGGTGTTACGCATAACCGACACCATCATGATGTTGAGCATGCGCTCGTATAAGTGACCACTGGCAACACTGAAGATGTTGATTTCAGCATGTTCTTCGGCCGAAATCTCTTTGGGCGACTTGGCCCCCCCGAGAAGACTTTCGGCAAACTTGAGGCCCTTAGCAACAATTCCGCTGTCTTCGCTGTCTGGAGATTCCAGTACATCGACTTCTTCCATTCCTGGCTTGCGGTGGAGACGAGGATATAGGGTCGTACCCTTGAAGTCCATGAGGGCGATTTCCGTGCCTTCGTCCCCGGGAACAGGCGCATATCCGTGAGCACCGACACTCTCGATGGTGAAGATTTTTGACGTTCGGCCTTGCTTGAGTTGAATATTGTAGAAACCAGGGTTCGCCTTAAATTGGAAGTAGCCCAGATTGGCCATGACTATGGTATCTGTGATAAGGGGATCCTTTTCCGTGGCCAGGGTCAATTGTGCACCTCTTGGTGCACCTCGCTTGCCATCTCTGGAGTGACCTTCAATCAAAATATTCTCCAGCTCATAAATCACATCGATGTCGGCTTTGACAGAGCTCAGCTTGATGTTGTCCAGATCCTGTACAGACTCTTTAGCAGCAACTAGCCAAGCCGGAGGTACATCCATGCCTGCTGTTAACAGAGCCTCGGAGGGAAGGCCTTTGAAAGTCGCCATAGGGTTCTGAACATGACCAGCCTGATCAAAGGAAGGCTTTGAGTCAAGTACGTAACGGAAGAATCGCGTGATGGGGAGTTCTCCGACTACTTCCTTCGGGTTCATAAAAAGCTTCAGATACACTCCATCGAGCTCAGACAAGACCTTGAGGATGGGTGCCCATCTCTGACCTTGTTCACTGGTAGGATTCAGGAGACCAGCGATATGAATACTTGCAGTTTCAGGGTTGCCGACTTCAATAGCGCTATGAGTTGAGTTCCAAGTGTTGTACATGGAGCTTCGAATGGACGGGGCCGACTCGAAGATGCCTTGAGGGAGATCAGAAATAGTTGAGAGTGCCGTAATCGAAGTGAGCTTGGCTGCTGCAATAGGATCTGAAAGCTTGTCCTCGAAGCCAAGGTCCCTGATCGCAGCATAAACAGGAAGAATTCTGTTTCGCTGCTCAAATTCTAATAGCTGCTGCAAATCGTCCTCCTTGAAAGACACATCGGACGGCAGGGGACCGACGACACGGCCGTTGAGGAGTAGTCCCTTTGTACCAGGAAGAATGTTTGAAGCAGAGAGGAAGTCGGCAAGCGCAGTACCAAGGCCATCATCTTCAGCTGCCCAAGACGCCTCAAGAATGGCTTTCAGACCATCCTTACTCTTCATCTCAGCAAGTTTGCCTTCGTTAAGCTTGAAGGCGCCGTTGATGGCATGAGCCTCTGCGGATGACCGCGGGTTGTGAACAAGGTCAAGCCGAACGCCAGGATTCTTTCGCTTGAATTGAAGGGCAGCAAGAAGAAGGTCTTGGCCGTCATCGACTGTAAGGTCGGCGACGACTGTGAGCACAGCCCAACTTTCTTTGGAAGCCTTCGAGTCTGAGGGAAGGACGGCAATGTTGCTGAACAGTCCCGCAAAGTCTTTATGAAGCTTGTTGATATCAACAACGCGAAGAGCCTTCTCATCGTCAGGAAAGATGTATGTGTTGCGCTTGGAAAGAGCGTCACGGAGGAAGAGATCTGCAACAGGCGTCCCCTCTTCAATTTGTCCAAAGTACACAGCCTTTTGGATTGCTTGTTGATCCTCAGTTAATCGCTGGCCCATGGCCTGAACCCACGATTTGTCACGTGGAATAGCCAACCCATTTACAAAGACAGGACGCACGGCAGTGTCAGCATTGAGTCGGCTAGCCCAAGCCTTGCTTGCTTCCACCTTCTGCTTATAAGTATCGGCTTCGAGAATCTCGGCCAAGGTCATTTTGGTGGCTCCTGGTAGTGTTTCTCGTCCATCAACAGCCTTGGTGAAAGCCTTCTTGTTGGCCGCACCCTCTGGCCCCTCTTCACTCTCTTGGAGATAAGTAATGAGGGACTCGAATCCATACGTTTCCATCAAATGATAAACGACCTTGGCCTGAGCAGCAGAAGCAGGCGTAGTGGTCAAGGGCAGTATGCCGAACCTCAAGGTGACACCGCGTTGCATGAACTGGGCTAGTTGACCAAACGCTCGCCCATCCTCAATATTGGTGAAGTCAACTGGTGCCACGATGTGGAAGAGGTTAAGAGCTACCTGCGGAAGTTGTCCAGGATACGTACGCTGAAGGAGCTATGAGGTCGTTAGTGGTATGATCTCAAGAGGTAATCTTCTTACATACTGCTGTCAAATCGCTTGGGAGCTTCTGGTATCGAGCGTCCTTCTCGAGGTCATTCAACCACACAAGTGCTTTCCCCTCCTCCAATCGATCTGTCCAGTCGAACCTGGGCGGTTCATCCTCAGCCTTGGAACTGGCAACTTCTGAATGCCCAAGAAGTGAATTAGCCTGCTGGCCATTGAAACCAAGATCTCGGACCCCATCGATCAGCTTGCGCTCACGGCGAATCATCTCAATGAGCGTAAATGGCTCAATTTGACGCTCAATAAGTTGGACACCGTTCATCCAGAGAAAGTTGATGCCACTGGGAATACCTGCATCAACGTTTTTCTCCTGCTCTGCAACAAACTCCTTTGCGACTTCATGAGTGGCAATCGATGCTGAGAACTTGGGGAAATCCTGGGTCGATTTGACTAAAGCCTCGAGAGGATTTTCACTATTTAGAATGAACGAAGCAGTCTTTAGGCCTAAAGATGCTAGCTCGGATGTTGAGAGAGGCTTCAAATCAGCAACCTCTTCATCTGTGTCAAGATTGACGTCGGCTGTGGCAGGTTTCTGTTTGCTTTCCTGGCTGGCTTCACGATCATCAATAACGATGTAGTCAGTTCTCTTTAGATCTAGCTTCACACCATAGCCGCTCACAGATAAAGGAGAATTAGGAGCCCCCGCGCTTCGGCGATATCGCAGTCTGTATGACATATCTCCCTGCTTGGCAGCTTTGGAGAGCGCAATGTGGAAAGAGCCGAAAGAGGCAGATGTTGGGTCCGCGTAGAGAATGGCATCCTTTCCAAGCCCTAGGACTCGATCAAACGGCAACAAGTTGGCTTGCCTATTCACCGGGTTAGGGCCGTAGTGTCAAAAGCAGCCGAAACAGCTTACCTTGCCGAGAAATCACCTTCCACGGCTTTGTTGAGAGTTTCTGAGCAGTATTTCTTGCTACCAATCAAGGCCCATGTCGAGCAATCCTCGTTGGTGTCTTCTTTGGATACTGGATCGACAGCTGTAGTGTAGTATTGGTAATGTGCTTCTATTCGTGGTGCGGCAGCACGTAGTGTAAGAGCAAGCTTGAAAGTTGAGAGGGCTTCTGGTTTAGTGACGTGCCCGTCTTGCTGAAGGACATCGAGGAAACGGTCGTAGAGCTCTGCATCTGAATTGGCTGATTGAAAGTGACCACCAGCAATCTTGTCAAGTAGAGGGAAGTATGCTGTTGAATTCTCGCTAGCGGCAGTTTCTCTGTTGAAGGTCAGAAGCAAAATCATAGGTAGCTCACCAGAAATAGTATAAGCTTACAGAAGTTCAAGCAAATATGGAGCACGAGGAAACGCTGCATTCATCCCCACGTTGACTGACGGGGAAGCCAAAGAAGCTGTAGCAGCCGCCAGGGCTATAGCCAGGCATTGAGAAAGGCAAGGCATATTTGCGGTCTACGCAAAGCGCTGCATAAAGCAAGGACTGGATATTGAGGAGCTGGAGCCTCGCGATGGAGGGGCAAAGGACAGCTCTCCAAAGAAAGCTTGGACAGGATAGCGACGACGTGGAATTACGCAGGCAATGGTGGCGTAATTCTGGTCTTGGGTGTCTTCAACGAACCCAAGCACGCTCAAGAAGCCTTCTACGTGCGACAGACTCTCAATCACCAGGCATCAACTCCGTTGTAAGTCAAAGACAAAGAGAATGCTTAGGTGTAGTAGCTTTCTAGGAGTCGAACAGCGTCACTGAGACCCAGGAGCTAGCTGGCTGGATTGGGTTTAGCACCCGAGCTGATACCGACAGACAAAAAAGACAGTGGAGGAGCTCATCCCTCGACCGTCTTTCCTTACGTGGCAGAAACGATACCCCCTGCATCTTCATTCTTCAGCCACATTCAGGGAACGTGTCCCCAGTTTTCTTACCCCCTCCATTCGGGGGAACAATGTTGCGCTCCATTACTGTGGCTTTAGACCTGCACTCCCCCCCTGGTGTGATAGCCCACAATTGAGCATCGTGTTCAATTGCCCAAGCCTAAGCCTGCCTACCTTTGGAGTTCGCTTCGTTGGCCAGCATTCAACTCAACTAACTTACGTCTCCCTTTCACTCTGACCTCACGTATACTTCGACAAGCCCGCGCTGTCTGTGCTGGTCAGCTCGCATCCGAATCTCGCGATCCAGCTACACGCAAGCCGAATAGCTGCTTTCTATAATCCGCTTCTGGGCGCCTCGAATTGTTCCACCCCTTAATGCTCGAAGCTGCGGCTTCACCTCCCCGCCAATATGCAGTCATCCCCGGGAATGTTGACCAAGGTAGATTGCGATGCAATTGCTTTGCTTTGCTTGCTTGTGATTACTGACACTCTCCTTTGCACAGTTCGAGTCTAAGTCCTCGCGAGCTAAAGGCATTGCCTTTCACCCAAAGAGGTTCGTTGTCCGACGTCGCTGAATCGCATCGCAAGCTTTAGAGCTGACAAGTTGTATCCAGACCATGGATCCTGGTGTCGCTACACTCTTCTACCATTCAGCTCTGGGATTACCGAATGGGAACTCTAATTGACCGTTTCGAGGAGCATGATGGTCCTGTCCGTGGTGTCGACTTTCACAAGACACAGCCGCTTTTCGTCTCTGGCGGTGACGACTATAAGATCAAAGTCTGGTCTTACCAGACTCGACGATGCCTCTTCACCCTTAACGGCCATCTCGACTACGTCCGAACTGTCTTCTTCCATCACGAGCTTCCCTGGATTCTGTCAGCATCCGATGACCAGACCATCCGGATATGGAACTGGCAGAACCGCTCCTTGAGTAGGTCAAGATTGCTGTCTTGGTCTAATAGCCGATAATGCTGACTTGTTCCTAGTTTGCACCATGACTGGCCACAACCACTATGCCATGTGCGCCCAATTCCACCCCAAGGAAGATCTCGTTGTCTCTGCGTCGCTCGATCAGTCCGTTCGTGTTTGGGATATTTCCGGTCTCCGAAAGAAGCACTCCGCCCCTACCTCGATGTCCTTTGAAGACCAAATGGCGCGTGCCAACCAGAACCAGACCGACATGTTTGGAAACACTGATGCTGTCGTCAAGTTCGTTCTCGAAGGTCACGACCGTGGCGTCAACTGGGTCGCCTTTCATCCCACCATGCCCCTCATTGTTAGCGCTGGCGATGATCGCTTAGTGAAGCTGTGGCGCATGAGCGAGACCAAGGCTTGGGAAGTCGATACGTGCCGAGGACACTTCCAGAATGCCTCCGGATGTCTGTTTCACCCTCATCAGGACTTGATCCTATCTGCTGGAGAGGACAAGACCATCCGTGTATGGGACTTGAACAAGCGAACCGCTGTTCAGTCTTTTAAGAGAGAAAATGATCGCTTCTGGGTCATTGCGGCGCATCCTGAGATTAACTTGTTTGCTGCTGGTCACGATAATGGTGTGATGGTATTCAAGTTAGAGCGAGAGCGCCCTGCCTCCGCCGTTCACCAGAACCTACTCTTCTACGTCACCAAGGAGAAGCATGTCAAGTCTTATGACTTCCAGAGGAACATCGAGAGCCCTACGCTCCTGTCGCTCAAGAAGCTTGGCAGTGCCTGGGTAGCACCCCGGACATTGTCCTTCAACCCCGCAGAACGATCTATTCTCGTCACCTCACCTGCTGAAGGCGGATCTTATGAGCTGGTTAACCTTCCCAAGGATGGTTCTGGCGCTATCGAGCCTGCTGAGTCTAAGCGTGGTCCTGGAAGCTCTGCCATTTTCGTTGCCCGTAACCGATTCGCCGTTCTCA
Organism: Fusarium mexicanum; assembly: GCA_013396015.1. Taxonomy (NCBI): domain Eukaryota; kingdom Fungi; phylum Ascomycota; class Sordariomycetes; order Hypocreales; family Nectriaceae; genus Fusarium; species Fusarium mexicanum. The sequence continues at coordinate 12,212 of JAAOAM010000534.1, forward strand.
ACACCGCCAACCAGACCATTGATATCAAGGATCTTTCCAACAACACTACCCGATCCTTCAAGCCCCCCACTGGAACTACCGATATCTATTTTGGAGGTACAGGCAATCTTTTAATCATTGCTCCTACTTCCGTCTACCTCTATGACATCCAGCAGAAGAAGAGTACTGCTGAGCTCGCTGTCAATGGTGTAAAGTATGTTGTTTGGTCCAACGATGGTCTCTACGCTGCTCTTCTAAGCAAGCACAACGTCACAATTGTGTCCAAGACCCTCGAGCAGGTCAGTACTCTTCATGAGACCATTCGTATCAAGAGTGCCACCTGGGATGATGCTGGCGTTCTGCTCTACTCCACCCTCAACCATGTAAAGTATACTCTGCTTAATGGTGATAACGGTATCGTCCGAACCCTTGACCAGACTGTGTACCTGGTCAAGGTTAAGGGCCGTAACGTCTACTGCCTCGATAGAGCCGCCAAGCCCCGTATCCTTCAGGTTGATCCCACGGAATACCGGTTCAAGTTGGCCCTTGTCAAACGCAACTACGAGGAAATGCTTCACATCATCCGAAACTCTAGTCTCGTTGGCCAATCGATTATCTCATATCTTCAAAAGAAGGGCTACCCTGAAATTGCCCTCCAGTTCGTTCAGGACCCCACCACTCGATTTGACCTAGCTATTGAATGTGGCAACCTAGATGTTGCTGTTGAGATGGCCAAGGAACTTGACAAGCCCAAGTTCTGGACCCGTTTGAGTACAGAAGCATTGGCACACGGCAACCATAAGGTTGTGGAGATGTGCTACCAAAAGCTCAAACAATTCGACAAGCTCTCATTTTTATATCTCGCTACTGGTAACCAATCTAGGCTTGCTCGTATGGCTAAGATTGCCGAGCACCGTGGTGATTTTACCTCGCGCTTCCAGAACGCACTTTACCTTGGAGAAGTTGAGGACCGTATCCAAATGTTCAAGGAGATTGATCTTTGTAAGTTTAAAGCCAAATTGCTTTCAAGGAATGATTAACTAACAAAATTTTAGACCCCCTTGCCTATATGACTGCAAAGTCTCATGGTCTGGAGGAAGAATGTCAGTCCATCCTTGAGGCCACCGGCTTGACTGAGGAGGACCTCACCTTGCCAACCCTTGGAGAGCCCTTGTCTGTCCGTGACCCTGTTGTGCATACCTTCGAATCTTCTTGGCCTACCAAGGCTACCTCGCAGTCCTTCTTTGAGAAGGCCCTGCTTGGTCAGGTTGAAGGTCTTTCCCTGGAGTATGAGCCTGCTACCGCCAATGCAGGCTTTGAGGACGCTATGGAAGATGACTCGGCCGCCAAGCGTAATGGCGCATTGATCGATGATGAAGATGAAGATGCTGCCGGCTGGGATATGGGAGACGATGACATTCCTGAGGCTGATAGCGACTTTGTCAATGTTGAGAGCGTCGACGCTGGCGGTGCTGCCAGCAGCGAGGCAGATATGTGGGCACGAAACTCACCACTGGCCGTTGATCACGTTGCTGGCGGATCTTTCGAGACTGCCATGCAACTTCTCAACCGACAGGTCGGTGCTGTCGACTTCGCCCCTCTCAAGTCTCGATTCCTAGAAGTCTACTCAGCATCTAAGACTTTCCTTCCCGCTTCGGAGGGCCTGCCGCCTTTGATTAACTATGTCCGCAGAACTCTCGATGAGACAGATCCCCGAAAGGTCCTGCCGACTATCCCCCGAGATCTTGAGCACCTTGCTTCCAACGACCTACAAGCGGGCTATGACTCGATGAAGGCTAACAAGCTCGAGGCTGGTATCGGCCTTTTCAAGGGTATCCTTCACTCCATCCTTGTCAATGCCGTGTCAAGTGAGGACGAGGTTGCTGAGGCGAAGAAGCTTATTACTTCGGCCAGTGAGTATGCTGTCGCCATGAGCATTGAGCTTTCCAGGAGACAATTGGGTACTCCTGATGTCGTGGCTAAGGACGCGGAGAAGCTCCAGAGGAGCTTGGAACTGTCAGCGTACTTCACTATCCCTAAGATCGAGGTTCCTCACAGACAGCTCGCTCTGCTCAGTGCTATGCAACTGGCTATTCGCAACAAGAACTACAACTCTGCTTTGAGCTTTGCTAATCGCATCATCGCCAATGGCGGTGCTACCAAGATTGTAGAAAACGTAAGTGAAATCGAACTTCCGATGCTTGCGCCGGTTACTGACCAAAGTGTTACAGGCCAAGAAGACCAAGGCACAGTGCGAGCGCAATCCCAACGATGCTATCGAAATTGAGTTCGACCAGTTCGCCGAGTTCGACGTGTGCGCAGCCAGCCATACTCCTATCTACAGCGGTACTGCATATGAAGAGTGTGCCTTCGATGGCTCCAAATATCACACCAAGTACAAGGGCACTGTCTGCAGAGTGTGTGAAGTATGTGAGATTGGCAAGCATGGAAGCGGTTTGAAGTTGTTCGCCTAGACTGGGTAGAGCATGGCTGAATAAGATTTAATAACGGGAGCGCATAGTCGGAATTGGGAGTTTCGAGTCAACGATGCACAAAAAGGAGCCGGGTAGACGAGGCGGAAAGTCTAGGGCTTTAAAAGGGTTGCACTTGGACGACTAGCTGATAGAACGATGGCAAGGGAGTCATGTCTTTGTAGTTGCAACTTAGCCTGATTATATGCGAGAAGCACAAGATCAAGTCATCACGTTCAAAGACCAGATATTTGACGTTTGATTTGAGACTCGCCTGGCTGGCGAGCTCATCAATTGGATTAATCGTACAACCGTTGGTCCCCTCTACTAGTCTATGTTTGTCTTCACGTTGCTTGCTTGCCAAGAATTCTGACCTGGTAACTCCGTTACACGATCGTCTCAAGCTCACGTGCATAGCCCAGGGCGTTTTCTATCACCATCTGGCTCATCTCCTTGTTTTGGTCGCCATCTTCGCCTTCAGCAGTATCAGGGAAGTAGATGTTACCGTCACGGACGATCCAGCCACGGTGGTGAGCGAAAGAGATAACATCGCCCTCTGAGTCCAAGAAGAGAAGGGACTTTGTGGAGCTGATCGGAAGGCTGGGGTATGCGCGCTCGCTGCTGGAAGCAATCTCGGAACGGATCTGGTTCTTGAGGATCTACAGCCGAGTTAGCATTGACTATTTGGGTAGAATTGGAATGAATCTGCAAACTTACTTCTGAGAACACGCTATACTCATCGCAGGGCACCTCGCTACTCTTCATGGCCTTCCATACTCGGTCATAGGATCCTTCCATCAGCCATCTCTCTAGACGAATAGGGTAGCCAAGGTATCGGTCACTCTCAACGTCACCGCCACCACCCTCTCGGTTCTCCAAGCTCTCAAGCTCAGTGTGGAACTCAGCATATCGACCTTGCGTCAAGAGTAGAAGCAAGCTCAGACCAGTAACCTTGTTGCGCTCGGCCAAGTTGGGGGGGAGAACAGCGGCGGGAAGCTCGTAAAAGGGCTGAAGCTGCTGGACGTAGCGGGTGAAAGCTTCGGGGTTGCGGGCGCGGATAGCAAATAGGGCACCCTGTTCGTAGGTCTCGCGGGCGAGAGGCAGAAGATGCGTCGGGGTTGAGGGAGCGGGTGTAAGGGCGTTGAGCTTGAGGAGAGCGAGTTTAGCCTTTGAGAGGAGGGTGTTGGCATCAGTATAGCTCATAGAGGGGGAGTGCTTGAGCTGGGAGATAATCTGGGCAAGATTGCGTTCGGCCATGGTGGGCGATGGAGTTGTCGACGATTTAATGAGAGGTAGCTGATGCTTTTCGCAGATTGGGTTTATGTGATGGCCCTGTGAGAGGAGCAAAATTCGCAGTGTTGTTTGTGGTTGGTAGTGTTGATGATGATATAGGTTGGATCCAATTCGAAGCTTCACCAGGCTGCATCCAGTGACGCGAGGCCACGGCTCATGCCTGTGGTTGCTGCGAGTTCGCTTTGTGGCAGGGATGAACGGGTGAAGGATATTCCGACCCGTCGGCATTACTGTCATGGATCGCACCTACTAAGTTACGTGGTATGGTACATATACCTACCTATGCACAAGAAGCAGAACTTCAGAAAGCCTCGGCATGGTAATTTATTTTTGTTTTTGTTTTTGTTTTTATAGAAGCCTTGGATTCTATGCCTGCTCTGAAGTTCATCTTTATTAATCGTTTTCACTCACCACCATTTCTGATATTGACATTAATGTGACTGATCAGAGTTCAACATCTCCAGCAAAGAGCATGGCTATTTCAGCGTTGCTGATGACACTGGCTTCTCAGACGTGCTTCATCAACATGCGAACTCAGAAGCGTGGTTCGCCTGTGATGGTGGAGTAACGGTCGATGATACATTACAATTGATTCACAATTTGTTGTTACTTGCATCACCAAGCCTCACGTGGCTTCTGGTGGAGTGGTCAATTCATTTGTGCTTGTGCTCATGGAGATTTTACATATACTCCGACGTATGACTACGACATTGACTCAATACCTACTGTAAAATATTGATCGCCAAAGGCTATCAGTCATAACGAAAAACCCACTTTATTATCCCGTTCTTACACTCCGTACCAAGATTATATTCCAGATTGTAAACAGATGATCTCAAAATAGCAACTGGGCTGTGGCCGTGGCTGAGTAAATGTATCATATAAATATGCATATACAGCCATTGGATACAACGAAGTCGTTAAAATAAACCGGCGTATTTGGAAACAATCGAGGGATTGCATGGTCGGAAATGAAGAACCCGGCCAAACACCGCTTAGAAGACCTTGAACTGTCCAAGGACGAAGCCAAGGCAAGGCATCCACGGAAATCAGCCGCTCGAAGCTATTGAATTGCCCCTCACCAAGTCTGCCTGTGGCTGTCCTCCATCTCAAATTCGAGAAGCAGGCGGAGATGCCAAGGTTGAAACCACTGTGCCTAGACTAATCAGCTTCAACTGCAAGGTCCCGCGTTTGTGACGGGCGCTGTATCTGCCTTGTGGCGTTTGTGCACTTACCTAGGTATAGGTGGTTTGATAGGTAGGTACAATTAAGATGCGGTGTTCAGCCAAGAATACCGTCCCTCGAGGGGCAAGAAAATTATCAGACCGGAATATAAGGTATCAAAATTAAACCCAGCAAAGGATATACTAAACTGATCCTAATTTACCTAAATATTTTTGTCATTTAGGATCAAGGTCCTGAGTTTCCTTTCCTCTGCCAAGGCTGTCTAATGCTGTCGAACTTGATAGGGCAGGAAGTTGCCGTTTCGTGGCACCCGTCTTGGTTTCCGGTGTAAGCTCCCTCACATCGCATGGAGGGCAAGAGATGCAGTACAGTAGGTAAGGTACCAAAGAGCAGAACGCCCAGATTGTTGCAAGAGGCATCTGACGTCGAAGACCTTGGACGTGTACAGTACGGTACCTACCTTATTATTTCTTCCGTCAACCCGATTTCATATACCCTACCATCATCCTGTTCTTTTCCTCCTCTGTGCCAGTTTCGTTTCTGCTCCAGTATGACCACCAAATGTCAAACCTGAATATACCCCTCCATTCACCAACTCTCGCGTTGATCTGATCGATCGGTAGCGGTTGTTTAATCTCCTGGTTTACAACTCGAAACGCGAAGCTTTGTCGAAGGAACAGGAACTGGAACAACATCCCTGCTGCGATCCAGAAGCACACATTAGTTTCCGCACTCGAATACCTTAGGTACTTTGGCCTAGAACAGTACAGCCCAGCTACTACCAACAATATTTCCAGCATCAAATCCATCGCCGCGCATCGCATCGCATTGCATACAGCCAGCACGACGTACCAGCCTCCAGCTCGCTTTTCCCCACGCACTTCTCGCTGTCTCGCATGCCCATCCATTTGGGTGTGCCCCGCCCGCCCTTTGAACAGCTCTCACGCCCGCGCCCGCCATTTTCTCAAGTCGCAAGTCCCAACCCGCCCACAGCCCAAGCCAGGGTTGCATATGCTGGCTAGTGATAGTGGTGTCACAGATCTAGAAACACCAGACGGGCGAATAC
>JAAOAM010000535.1:0-45353 GCA_013396015.1 Fusarium mexicanum
ATTAATAAACTAAACAAGAATTTAATCTATTTATTAAGTTTATAATATACTCAAGTTTATAATGTATTATATTATATATTTTATAACTTATAACTTATTTTTACTGTAACTATAGTTAATTAATAATACTACTATTAAGTATCAATAGATAATTAAAAAAGAATATTATAATTATAATTATAGTTTTAATTAAACTTTTACAGAGTTTAATTTATTAAAGTTAGTATTAAAGCTACTAATAAATAATAACTACTTTTAAAATAGTTTCTAATATCTTTCTAAAGCTACTCGTAGCACAGAGCTGAGACAGACGTCCCGATCTGCAGGTGACCCAAGGCAGTCTGATTAAATCTCCGCAAAGAATTAAAACAAACTGTACTGTCTTATGTCATACAGCTAAGCTAGCGTACAGCACAACTATCATAGGCTGGCCGAGAGAGGTTACCGAGATTAAATGGTTACGCTACATCATGCTGCCCTGGGGATGTCGCCTTTTACGGGTATCTTTTTATGGAAGACAGTACATGATCGATCGCGGTAGCGTGCAGCCTAGATCCCTTGCCATTTGGGCTTTGTACGTTGTGTGATACAGGGCAGACGCGGGACCAGAGGAAACAGAACTCGGCTATGCTATTTAACAGACACGTCTTCCTCGATCTCGCAAAGTGAGATCTAGAGTTAGATCCCGCCAAAAGCTCACAATGTCTCTTCCCATCACAAGCTTACTCCCTCCCCCATCCCCTCCATAAACTCCACCTGCGGATCTCCACTTCGTCACTTACTTCGCCTTCCAGAGGAGTTGCAAGAGAAGATCTGGCGCCTCACCCTCCCCAACTTCAGTGTGCATCGCGTGGTCATTGAGATACAGTCCAGCTATGATGAGTGATGCGAGCCCGAGCCTGAGGATTGGCCAGGCCTGGAGGGCCTAGAGACGCTGTACCCGGAACGACCTATCTACCGTTGGCGCCGGACCATCGAATCCCCACAACGACCAGCTGGCCTTGGCGTGTGCAGAGATATTCGAACAATTATGCTCTCGTTCTTTCGCGAATTCCCCAGGCGATGTATTCGACACCTCGTTCAGGACGATGAAGGACGGAATCGCTTTCTGGATATCAACGCATTAGAGGGTAATTTAAACGTCGGCCTGTGCAATCCAGAAACAGACATGCTCTTCGTCGATGAGAACTCTGCAATGTTTCCCCTCAACCTTCGCAACATTCCGTCATGGGCGTGTCAGTCCAGGTGGAGAAGGTTGGTGGCGTAGGGCCTTCACTGGCCTGCGACCATCTCGCGCGGATCGTGGCTCCTCACTACACCCCTCGTCTGTCACACATCAACGCCGTGTACGCCTGGCGAATGAACCCGCGCGCGCGTCAGGTACAATGCGACGTGATAGTACCTGCCAGGAGGCCCGTAGCCTGGACTGGAAGCGCTAGGCGTCTAGAGACAGAACTTATTCATAACTGGTAGTTCCTCCACTACGGCCACGACGACTGTCGAATCACTACAGGAGAGCACTTCGAAGACCAAGAATTGGCGAGGCTTGATAAGAACGACATGAGCAGCCAAACCACGCTCGTCCTGTTGCCAATGCCCATGTCATGCGATTGCCCAAGAATTATAGAAGCCATGACAAAATGGGCAGCTATTCTTACGGAAGACGAGATGGTTCAATTACACCCGAGATGATGAACGTGGCCGAAGAAAGAATGTCCTTAATGTGGATAATGGAATTGAGGCAGATGACATAGTTTGAGGAGGTGCTCGGTGGTCAGTTAATGAGGAATTATGGGGGAATGTCGCTTGGATCAGATAGCAATTGAACCAGACTATTACGCAGATTCAACGAAGAGGTTACACTGAAATTGAGCTGAAATTGAGGTCGACACGAGATGATATCTGATGCCTCTCCAATTATCTCTACAACTTTTGTCGTGATGCTTTGCCTCTTAAGCTGGCCCCCAAGTAGTCAGGGTTCATTCAGCTGTGCTGTTCGTTTGAGTCAAGTGCGAACCAATCCGATGACATGTCCAGTCCTTGCCATCAAGCCATTATTTATGTCGTAATGGTTTGAACCTCCCATAAAACTCGGTACAAGCTAAAAAATATTCGTGTGTTGTAAAAGATCCGAAGGCAGTGTAAGATCGAGGTTAAGATGTGGCGCGTGTGTGGCTTGTGAGGCTGGAGCTGTGAGTGCTGAACTGGCTGGTTATCTTAAGATGAGGGCAAGTCAGAGAGTAACCTGAAGTCAATGCAGCACTGTGACTGCAAATCTACATCATGTTTGTGAAGGAAATAATGGATATTCAATAGAGAGTCATAATCGCCCTTGCTGGGAATTGTCTGGACATAACCTCATCGTGGGACTTTTTTTGTCTTTTTATCGTCTTGGTAGCCGATCGAGACTCATCTTAAGATGGCCGTGCTCAATTCAAGGCCACTCACACGAACAAAAAACAATAGCTATACAGCCACTCTTTCAGTTCGCTGGTAGCCAGAGTAAGAATTGTAAAATAAGAAATGGAATACTGTATCACTATCTAAATACCACTTGACTTTTTGCCATTTCTTAATACCCGCGCCTCGGTTGATTTTTGGACGAGAGGCACTGGAGGTGCTGATAAGATAAGACTGAGATTAAGATCAATCATGGGTTAACTGTGGAGTCAGTAGTTCCTTGTCTGTGAGGGGCATCACCCGTGACAAGTCCATCTCAAGTCAAGATACACAGCTGATCAGCCTTTCAATTGAATCATATGCATAGTGCAGACTCCCAGTAATCCCTTACTCTATCAATAATGTTCATTCAACTCCAGCAAGAAAAAGTAACCCAAGAAGCCGCAAACACCCATCATAACTCCCAGCACACCAGCATCCATTACATTCATCATCTAACAGTTACCTCTTACCAGGACACGAACCCGCAATGTATACACCGAGGCCTGTAACAAATACCGTCTTATGTCTATCGATCGCACCCCTCTCTCAACCGCATTGTCAAGATACAAGAGCATCATGAGTAACCGCCATTACATTCGCGTGCGCCGTATTCTCAGTGGTGTGCGCATACGGCTCAATGTAAGTCACAATGGCATCGACCCTGCTCTTGAGATCTCTCTCCTCCTCCCTCAATTTTCCAATCTCGACCTCAGCCCTCCGCAAGTCCGCATCACAATGACGCTGCAACTCCTTGCCTACGGTGTCTCTTTCAAAAGCGAGCTCATCAGCAAGCTCCTGTATCTGCCGCTCCTTGTCTAAAAGGCTTTTGATAGCGCCCTGATTCACGTTGATGTCAGTGTCGGCTGTGGCTGACTGAAGTATGTCGATTCTGTCGGCAGGATATGCTAGTAATTGCAAGAGAGCTGAGTCGCCGAAACTGTCAACGATCTCCTTCTTGCCCCGGAGATCGCGTTCCTTCGCTTCCGCTTCTTCAAGCTTCTGCTGAACCGTTTTGTGGCGTTGCAATAGAGTTGCCACAGACTCTTCGATATCGAGCCGCTCCATTGGGGTACCAGTCGCGTACTTTGACCAGCGGGCAGCCTTTGACGGAGTCGCATCTATGACATGCCTATCTGAGGGAGCTTCTTATTGATACGAGGCCGGAATACGCTGCCGTTTCTTGTTTGCTGGCGTGGAAGGGGTCACGTTAGGGTTGCCTTCCATAGAGGCCTCCGATTTGAGTCCTCTGGGACGTAGAGTGGGCTGGGATTGGAGAAGTTTAGTAAAGGATGGGGGTCTGAAAGGGATATACGTACCATGATGACGCAGTGGAGTTGAGTGTTGAACAGTAAATAGAATGATGGTAGTAGTGGCGCTTGTTTGGTAGTGGCTGGCTTTGCGGTGATTGCGAAACTGTTGGAGAGGAGACAGAGTGAAGCGAGAACAGGAGCAAGCACCAAGAAGCAAGAGAGAGTCAGGAAATCAGAGGGCAATACACTGCTGATTCTCGTTTGCTCGTAATGGCCATTTTTTAGTCTTGGGGTTTACCGAAAACGTGTTTGCAAAAAAGCAGAGTGTCACAACTGTCACCAACCGCCATTAGCGCCAGCTTCCAAACTGGTCAACATCGCAGACACACGGCCACTATTTACATGCTTAGATGCGCATATAATGTGAAAGTTGGAATGGATGCCCATCTTTTTGACTTTTCATGGAGCCATGGCGCCGGGAACCTGCAGATCAGGGACATGATAAGACTTCAATACCTGCGTCCAACGCGAAAACCCATCATTTACTACCGGCACGTCACTGACGCGTGTTGCCAGTCGCGCTTCGCTGCCACAGGCTTTCTTCGCGATACCTGCTTATCCACAGTATAAGCTTGTGTTTGATAGCAATAGTCTGTTGAACAAGACTGATTGCCTATTCCCGCAGTATAATGTGATCTTCCAGGATATCTATCAACTCTGACACTGAGTCTGAGGCATTGTAATTGGACGATCTGGGTTTGGCTCGTTGAAGTAAATTATCGCAGTGGAGGTGCGGAGACATCCAAACGGGTCACAATAAAAAAGGTTGCCCTCTCCCGAGGTCGTCCTTTCGCAGTCGACGTCGGTGCACTGCCTCTCAATTGATAATTGATACATGCTCTTGCGGCGATGCGATAAGATTCTGCGGCCTCGCCCCGACCACGACGCTTGCATCACGGCCACCGCGTATTCAACCACCTGCCGCTACAAGCCCATCAGCAAGACGCTGGGTGGTATTCGTGACGAAGATCTGAGGGCGTCCTCAATAGTCCCGGGTCAAATGCTGGTGTTACGTGATTGCATCGACGTCATCAACATTGAATGTTTCGACTGGGAACTTCTTTCGCATCGGGCAGGTCTCTAGTGTACTCACCTTGAGGATCATGAAGCTTGAACAAGCGTGCAGCGCTTTCATAAACAGATTCAGACTAAGGAGCGCATGCAGCAATAGGTAGGCACGTATGGCCATCGTATAGAGGGGGCTCCAAGTCCGAGATGGGGTCCCAGGAGAGGATACAGTCTGCGTTAAGGAACATGCCCGTAGTTGGGCACACTCGAGTTTCGAGTCAAACCGGGCGCATCGCAACGCGGTTTCGCGGGTACATAGATCTGGTCATCCCGTAAGAGAGATGAGGACGCAAGGAATACAGACGATCGGGCATACGACAGTGTTGGTATTGATCGCTGTTGCGCCCGCTGGCCGGAAGACAACGCGCTGAGTCTCCGAAGTCATAGGGGTAGTCCTCATGAGGGTGCTCTCCTTCAAGAGACGATAGAGAGGCCCTCACTTAGAGACATGTACAGTGATTAAGAAAGCTTCTCAATCGGCAACTTGTGGTATTGGCGGCGAACGCGAGCAGCGCTCTTGACGCGTCGACATTTTCGATCGTGCAGTAGAGATTTCACGACTCAGCGAAAGGAAGGTCTGGGGAGGGCATCGAATAAACATTCCTCTTTCTATTTATTGCCAGAGGGAGTAGACTTTTAACAGCAGAACAATCCGGTTTATTCTAAACATGTCGACGGAATGAAGGTCTAAAAGATCGTGAAGATATTCCCCGCTCATCACACAAAGCCTTATGGTATTCATCAAGTTGAACACCCGGTGACCATGCAGGCTTCTTCAAGCTTTCCTGACTTGAATACCGAAAGTTGATTTTTCGTACGTCGGTGGGGTGCGGACTCTCGTGTACTTCAAGGTACGGTTCCTCCTCGTTATCTACCACATGCTGAGCCCTAGGTTGCGAGGAGCCCTTCTGTCTTGATTGCGACTTTCTCATGCCAAATTTGGTCGTGTATTTCGTGTCTCCCTCCCTGATTGAAGAATGACGATCCACCGGACCGTGAAGCTGATAAGAAGTGGGCGGCACGGTTGTGTATTGTAGAGGATATCCTTGAAATGTATGTTGTCCGGGAAGTGAGCTGACTCTTTTATGATTTGACTGTGGTGAGACATGATGTTGATAACTTCCTGCGAACGAGGATTCTGGTGTTGATTTCGACTCAAATATATTGGGCAAAAAGTAGATGCTATCATTCTAACCACCCACTCTAGGTTAGCATAAACACATAGAGCTCTCTGTTAAAGGAAAAGGTCATGGAGGAGAGGCATAAGGGAATTCCAGTATAAGGAATTGTAATGGGATGTCTGGAAACTTTGTATAGGCTGCATTGCATGTACTCAGTTAGAACTCGCCTTACCTTCGTTTGATAGCTTCCTTGCAAATTATCCCATAGCGTACCATCCGTTTTGAATCCCTGTGCACATTGTTTGTTGCCTTCCATTGATTGATTAAGTGTTGATCCTGTAGAGTCACACTGCCGGACAGAGGGCTTCTTGCCGCTGACGACTGATTGATCTCCCCGAACTGTGTTCACTGGCCTCGATTCCGATACCGAGAAGTTCATTAGGCTATGTATGTCGCGTCCAGGTAGACTTTCGTCTTCAGCCGCATAAAGTTCCAAGATATCGAAGTATCCATCGGTATCTTTCAAAGAGGAGGACGGTGAGCTGGTCAGGGTAGATGCAGAGAACGTTTCGTAATTAGAATCTGAGTCTTGGTAAAAAAAGAGTCGGATATCCTCAATTTCTTTTATCAGTAACTCCACAGAGATACTAGCATTGCCCTGTAGTTCATGCATAATGAGCAGGGCAGTTCTGAAATCTTCGTTTAGTAACAGAAGTCTCGATAATTACTGAATAATCCATTGACTATGGTAACCGATAAGGCAAATAAAGGTATAAAAATGGTCAAGAGATTGTTATACCGGAATGTAGCAATAGATTTCGAGTAAGCGTAAATATCTAAGCAAGTCCTTAGGACTCCAAGTACAGCTTATATCCCAGCTAACTATCTTCTCTAGAACATGTCTATTTACAAACCCAGACTCGATTTGCCCGGTCGGGAACATACTGATAAGTGCCTAACAGGACACGTAGTGACTTGTTAAAGACAGATTGTGGTGGGAAGGCTAGTGGTTATAAGGTTCCCAGAATCTTGCTCTGCCGATGCCTCGAACAGTTTCTGAAACGCGCTTTGTAAAACCTTATAGTCGTCTAGAAGTAGCGATGTCCTTTATGAACATACTACCTTCATGGGTATATGTTATGTCATAAATGAGAAATAAAACACTTAGCCAGTAGATAATGGTGTCTCTATTAAACTATAGTTTTTCTATTTAATTCATTTACTATGTTTATATAACTATGAGTACGAATCTTCTATACACAGAGGAGAGCAGCTTATTTTTAGTATAGATATCTCTATTTTCTCTCTTTGTACATAAAAAGTGCTATTTAGACACTTTCTATTACCCTTAGTTACTAACCTGTCCTCTTGTTCGTTCTTGTATTTAATTTCTAATTTTGGTTTTTAAGAACCTGGCACGTGTCAATACCTAAGCGTTATAGGATGGCACAGCTGCCAATACACACCGAACTTGACACCTATCCCTGTAGGTTATGAAACAATGGTTAGAGTTTGATTATCTGTTCACATTTTCTCCTAACGAATTAAATCACTCGTTTAGTACAGCAGCAAGAGAATTAGGCTAAAGTATTTCTGTAGTATTACTCCGGTACCGTAGCCTACTTACTTATCTTAAGCTATATTAGTACCAGATCCTTCTATACCATTACTACATTCTTTCTACCATTACCATCGTCTTCTTTAAACAGCCCATTCAACTACAAACTAGATCAAAAGAAACACACGAGTCACGATGCGTAAGTTACTTCAAATGTTTATGATTAGCTATGCTAACTAGTTATAGAAATCTTGCCTATTATTACTCTTGCCATGCTGGGCCACGCCAGTGCGAAGAAACATGGAAAGAACAAAGCGTGCGAATTCACTTTCAGTTGCACTTCTACAAACGATTGCGATGCCCCAAAGATGGAAGCTTGGATTACTCAGGCTTGTCAAGGAATTGGGGGGTCTAAGATCCTTGAGTCTGGAGGTATATATACTATGTATGGTGACTTCACTGGGTACCATGGAATGTGTTTGTGTGCCCATGGTAATACCAAAGATCACAACTACGTCATCACACCTGGAGTATTGTATTCTGGAGGGACGGCTACGTTGAATTGCGACGTTGCTGCCCCATACAGCTGCCAGTCCTAGGCTAGGTCACGCTTCCAAATAAGCCGCCTTATCTGGTCCTGGTAGGGTAGCCGGTACATCAGACTAGCAATCAAATACATCAATCAACTCAAACGATTTAAATAAACATAGTATACTACTAGGTCAATTAGTTCACATAAAAGCATCAATGCTTTCAATACATCTAATTGCTACAGGCAAACAGGTAGGAATTGATAAGAAAAGGTATATAATCATTGGCATTTTGAGGCTTTAAATGACGACAATAGGCATTTGGATCAGAAGTTCCTCATGTCACTTCCCTTCTTTTTTATGAATTAGTGTTTAATTATCAATCACATGAAAAGCATGTAGAGTCACAGATTATACTTGCACTTCAAACCTATCAGGCAGAATCTGAATTAAGTCTGCAACGCGCTGCAAATGTCTATGAGGTCATCTACTTAACCTTTATGGTTAGAATAGTAGGATAGAAGCTCTTTTTGTGGCCTGTGCACAGTTGAGTAATGCTACGGAAGCGGCTTATCTAGACTTATTTGCTGTGACTGAAAGTATTCCCCAGTAAAAATAAGAATACGATAGATTGTGAGTTTTGAAATTACTAAGGAGATTAAATTAAAGGAACTCGGACTGAGCTCTGCAATGGGCCAATGATTGCATTTGATTGACTAAGAAAGAAAACAATGCTAGTCTACCTGACCCGTCATTCAAGTGAAGGGCTGGAAATTGATGATGACTTTGCTCGTTATTCTTGTGACAATGTAGCCAGGATGCCATGTAAGATTAATGGTACAGCGGTCGATTGACTTAAGAGACCATCATGTTCCTACGAGCGTTTCGATCAATCTGCGCCTATCGTTACTCAGCCTGATGCGATTGGCATGTAGTATACACTGCTTAGACTAGTTTAGACCATGTTTCCTTAGTATAGATCATACATTGAACTACATGTGCCAGTGGTATTTACAGTGGAGACTTGTGGATGAGAGCTCGAATCAACACAGACAACTTGGTACTCGTTTAGACTACACAAAGGTATTATAAACTACCCGTGAGTAAGTATAAGCTGCATGGACTTAACATCTACTACATATATCAAGAAATATCCTGGTCCGTCTTACACGAATAGATCTGCACCTAGAATTGACTCCAAGACTGTCAAGACATTCACTCCTCAGGTATGCGGAATCAACAAGCTTTGATTATAAACGCAGGCTATGATTGAGTCAGCTCTTAAATATGTTCAATCAAACCACCTGGTGCTCACGCATTTATCCCACAAAACAATAATCTTTCCAGAGGCTGAACAGACACCTCTGTACATTCCCACCGGCTTTTACGTTTAATTAATTAGACCAAAGAGTATAATCCTAGTTCCATTTTCGCTGAATCGTAGACAGGGAACGAGAATCTTGGTGTGGTGAGGGCCGTGAAGTCAATGAACTAGGCAAGACCACCCACGCCCCAAATGCAGAAGATGACACAGGATTGAGATAATGGCCCGCTCGTCCGGTGTCGAAAAGCTTTCAACTATGCAGACATGAACGCCTGTATAATTCTACGATCAACAGATAACCTCCTTCAGCTTTTTAATAGACTGCCGGTCTAGAGCCATCAGCACAAGAGTTTACGTGGGCTATCAGACCTGGCTATATAATGTACTGTCGCTTTAGAGCTCAGGAATTTTGTTCCTTGATCATCACGGCATGCGGGATGGGGTATCACTGTAATCCCCTGCACATTCTTTCGAGCAGTAAGGTCGCCTTCTTACCAACAGTGGCGTACGTCCTGCTTCAGCTTCTTCTAGGTAACGAATAATCTAGTAAATTTCATCCTCACCTTGTTTCTCAAATAAGTTCAAAGTGGCCACTGGCTTGGTGAAGAAGAAGTTGTGTCATGTAGTCGCGGTTCAAATAGTATTTATCAGCTAATTGACGTCATCGTTGGCGAGGAAGATCTCGTACCTATTGAAGCTAGTTGTGGCCGAGTAAGATGAGGATATCATGTATGTCGCTCGACCTGGCCCTGAAGCACCTCTCGTGGTCAAGATAAAGCGTCACCATGTGACCACGAGATCCAATGCCGCAGGTTTCTGATCCATTGAAACCGGACGCTCTGCAAACCTTGGGTCATATACATGGCCATCTCTGCCAATAGTTCTATAGCCAAATAATAATACTGTTATTGAATAGGTGGTGAGAAAGTAAGGGTATGTAGTATCCAGCAATTTCGCTCTGCTACATTTCTTTTTCAAGACATTTCGTCTTTAACGCCAAGATCCTTTTCTGTTTTTATTTTTCCTTTGCCAAACATCGATCATGCCCGGATTGGCATCATCTCTCTTCTACGCGCGCCTCAGCTGTCATCATCGCCGGTGAGATCAAGCACACATCTGCCATCTGGCATCTTCACCTCCTCATACTTTCTCTTTGACGGGACACTTGAGTCCATTTCAAGCTTCTTTGCTTCCTCGGGAGCTAAATTTTGTGAACAATCCTGTCTTGAATGGTTGGGGCCTTGGACTTACAATGAGCGCTGTACTTGTAGATAAACTCACCCAATTTCTTAAGGACGGTAGCTTCAAACCTCTGACGGTCAGACTCGTCAATATCCCCATCCTTGAACCTGCTACCGTTAGATTTTGCTTATCATAAATAGACTTCGACCCACGTAGTCCCATGAGTCAAGCCCTCGCCGTGCAAGATGGTGGCCTTGTGAGCTAGTTCCATCTCGGATCGCTTGGGAGTTTCTGTGACTTCATACGAGCCCGCTTCCCCCCTCTTGGCAGCCCAGACCGTAAGACGGATGGTTCCCATGGTCTTCACACGAGCCATGTCTGCCTCGGTCTTGTCACCGTCAGGGTCTTCAACTGAGAACAAGTTAGTATAAGAGTCAAAACCATTCAGTCTATATACAAACCTGAAACAATGTCCGAAAATACTGGACATTCTCGCTTTGTGGTGCCGTCTTCCGTTTTGACCAGCTTAAAATCCCATGTTGGTGGCATGTAATTCCATTTTTGGGGCTTAAGGTGCTCAAAGCCGACTAGAAATCTGTCGAAGAACGTCCCATCGATGTGGATGTGGATACCAATGGCATCAGTCGTAGCAGGGAGACTGCTGGTCTTGAGGTCGGGGCTTAAGGCAAGGGAGACCCCAAAATGGCAGCCCGTCTTCGACACGATATAGTTGTGTGTGGTAGGAAGGTGAGCATCTTTTGATGCTACGCTACCGACCTTGTGCTCGTCCGCTTTGACATCTTTATCGCTGACCTCTCTCTTTTTGTTTTCCTCAAACGGCCATTCCTGAGTGGGCAAGCCATCAACGACGATCCTGACCTCAATGCCAGGAACCCCGGGGAGAACAGCCATCTAAGAGTGGAATTGCCAGAATCAAAGCTAGGTTGAAGAACAGGACTTGTGTGAATGAGTGAAGTGAATTTGAGGTGATAAGGGAGGAGAGAAGAAGAGAAGCGACATGGAATAGTGAGGCTGACGAGAAACTCTTCATTGTTATTGTTGCACAGCGCAAGCTTGTGTCACGCATTGCTCATAATAGTTGGTTGAGGTTGTATTGTTATGTGGAGAATCAGACACGTCGCTTCCACAGTCAGGTCAGCCACAACGAGCCACAGTAGATCACGATGTGCCATCGTAAGACGAGCTACTGATCTGAATGAAGGAAGTGGTGTTCCACTCCATTAGTCACTACTCCAATATCGAGCAACGCTCTCAAACACGTCTGGGCTATGAGTAAATGTATGCATGAGCCTTGATTTGCAAAACTGCTGGTTTCTCCCCGCGTTGCGAACCTGGAGTGTGCATTCCATTTCGCTCTTTCAACGTCAACCAACGTTCTCACCAAAAGTCCGCTGCGATGTTGCGAGCGCGTCTCGCCATGCGTGTGAGGCGCGTGGACTTGAGACATTAGCTCGAAGAGGATCTGCTCTACGATATATCCTTCACCGGAACGCACTTCACATAGCATCTCCGACAAATAAATTGCTTCAAGGAGCAATTTGATAATTTACATAGCAGATCATGAACGAGCACTCATGCAGGCTAACCTGGTTACACTTAGTAGCATCTATCGACGTCTCGAATCTAGTGAACATATCTGTACTCGAGATTTGATGGATAGCGCCACACTTGGTACCTTGCCCAGGGCATAATCCGGTGACTTCTGTCATGTTGGGACCTCTTTTTCCGAGCTCCGGAGATCAGATACGGCGGCGCATGCGGGATCCAACACGGCCTCTCGGCCCGGGACATGATTGGCCAGGAAGCGAGCTTCTCGCGAACCATCAGCTCGTAAGAGTTGCTGTTAAATTCACTGCATAATCAAGGCAAGACATGGTCAAGATAACATGGACGCGGTAAAACGGAAGATGCGAAGAATGTCACCATGTTTCAAGCTCCATAGTGTCCGCAGGATATTATTCACACGGAATGGTTGCGCCTCACGTCTGGTGCTCAGAGGGCGTCAAGTAACCTCAGGATTGGTTTGAGATCAAGACATCGGATTCAACAGTCTGAGAAATGCCATGATCAATTACATGTTTCCAGTCTGACAGATGTCAGGACCAAAACAAGAAACATCAAGCACCCATTTCATCTGCGATTGTAAAACTCGGCATCCTACATTGATATCTGTGATGCGCCAGGTATAGTGCTTTCGACTAGCATTTAACTGCCAAAGTAGAAGATGTATTATAGCAGACATCACTTCAAGACAAAAAAGGCAAAAGTAAAAAGGCATATTGTTGTTGTTGTTACCATAATATGCAAATCTAATAGTAGTACAGTGAAAGAAATGTAAGTTGTTGATGTGCCGTGTGGTTGTCTTCAAAGACTCCGTGTCATGGCAAACATTGCCGATCGCGACAGAGGAAAAGACAAGTGGACAGCAGCAGGAAATATGGAGATTACCCAACTCATCACTGAGCCCCACCATTCATAGCAGCGACTACCAGCAAGCGCTCATATCGCTCTTGTTGGGGTCTTTCAATCTCTTGGGCTTGTGCTCGGCAGGCTGCCTATCGCCAACCCTGTACACTACCGCCTACAACAGCGAGGACGAGTAGGGAGCAAACAACCGCGACCACAAGAGCGGTAGCAGTCGTCAGTTCTGGCTGCCCTGGTGCATCTCGATTACGTGGTTCTTCATAAGCACGCTTCAGTAACTCCGCGGCCTCAGCATAGGTAATTTGAGAGGTAAAGCCTTCAACTGAGCGGCTAAATATCCAGGTAAACACCGTACCGTTGATGGGGTTCTTGATGACTGTTGGCGCGTCTTCATCGCGGTTTTAGTTCTGCGTTTTCAGGTTAGCATATCAGCACAAGTAAACAATACGATGGTTGTGGCCATACGCGCTCCATAACATCCTCAAGCTCTTGGGCTAGGGACTTCTTTCCAACATTTCGAAGTGCTACGTCACCATCGGCAGACGCGGTGGAAAAAGCTGACTCAGTAGGAGAAGGAGTCTTTGGCTTGTTCTCGGCCCCAGCAGCGCGCGAGGGAGCCATTTCAGGATGTACGGCGTGAGAGCCACGAGAAGATGACTTCTCCTTTGCAGGCAATAAGAGACGGAGTAAGAATCTGTATCTGTAGGTATGACGGCGATGTCAGAACGCTGAGAGAATATCAGCCTGACCAGTATCTGATGAGGTGTAGAAGAAAGAGTTCAGGACAGTTGATTGAAATGGGGAGGGCTAAACGCTTACGGCTGCACGTCTGCCTCAGGATTCATGATAGATCAATGGTTCTTGCACTGTAACGGCGGTCAAAATCTGGCTCTAAAGCTGGACGATACGTGTCATATTATTTGTTGTGTGTCACGCCGTAAATTCACGGAGCCGGGCGTGCGCTGGAAGTTACGCGAGCTACAAATCGACAAGGGTTCCAATACGTGAAGATGATACGTCAGATGCTTTTACCGGAAATGACTCCGTTGCTTTTTCAACAAGCACCACCCAAAGTCATCCCAAGCCTAATCATAGTCCACAAATTGACTGTTCCTTTCTTTACATATCCTGACTTACGCGAAGATATAAGGGCGCCGTTTCCCTTCTTCCAATCACGGGAATGGCGATAGTATGGTTATGCGATTAATGAGGTTGTGGCTATCTTAAGAACCGGAACATCATCAAAGAGACTAGACTCATCTACAAACAGCATTTCGAGACAAGGTCTTGTGTCCTAAAAGGAAGTTGGGAAAATACAGGTCCGTGCTTCTCTTAGTTCGGCTCTGAGTTTGCATTTGCCAGACTGAGTATTGGGCTTTTTGTAAAACACTTTCTCATGAGTTGGCTTTGCCCCCTGCAAACTGGCCAACCGGCTGTCTCCCTCCACGGCTTGCCAAGCCTCAAGCCGTTCGACTGTCATTTTCATTTCGTTTTATTGAGTCATTGCTACCCAAGCAACTTTGTGGTCACGCCCTAGCGCCAACCGATTTGGACGTGGCAAACTCCAACTACTGCGTGGCTTTGCAACTCCCCACACCGTCCCGACTTGTTGTGTTTGGATTCAACTCCGAGAGGAGAGGCCCAGGCTTTAATCACAACCCATATGATTCAAAGGCCATGGCTGCACTCTGAGGAGTCGTCGACTGATCTTCCAAGTTTAAAAACCTGCGGTCTCCGTCTGAAGAGGAGCTTGTTAACAATACTCCCGTTCATTTCCGATCTGGTTCAACAAGTGGTCCACCGCATGTTAATCGCCAATGGCCAGGATCAACCTTGCAATCAATCACTTCAAAAGGAATCATATGTTCATTGACGTCCCAATCAATCTGGAGTTGCCGCTTATGCTTAACCTGTGAGAGAACTCAGCACTACAACGGCACCAAGATGCTGACCCGGTAGGCTTGGGACTCCAGCTTATATGGCCTGTGAAAGTGTGAGAGAGGCTCCACGTTACTCTCAGCACGGTCCGAGCGTTATTGTGCAGCGACATGTCATTTTCTTCAATTGCTGTTGGAGAGGAAAACAGCCCGTATTCTTGTCAACAGGGGATATGGTGCTAGTTAGTACCACCATGGCGTGAATCCAGAAAAGCATCAGCAGTCCGGAGCAAATTAGCGAGATTTTAGACTATGACATGGCGGGTTTGAACGGACTCTCCACACGATGGCCGGCGTGGAGTTGTGGGGATATGAGCCAGCGTATTCTACCAGCTTACCACCTCACAGCGCCATGTAACAGACTTTCAGCTCAAGTCGAGAAGGCCTGTTATCTCCGTTTCATGTCTCAACGTTCTGTTTTCTGGATATTTTTATTCTGTGCTGTCTTACGTAAACAGCATAACTATACGCGTTTGCTTTGGATTAACTCTATCTCGTGTAATTTTCTCCAAACATTACACAGCGGCAACTTGGCTACAGTCATTTCTTTGATACATGTTTTCCATTGTCAGCTTAGCACCGTTTTTACTTAATCATGTCTAGTTTCTGGTGAATGGTGTTACTATGGAACAGAGTACCCTTTGTTCGCCTGTACTGAATGTTCCACGGAACAACCATGACCTTTGCCCTAGCCTTCAGTCACTTCCAAGATTGACAAACAGTCCGTTACATAATCTAACATTCTGACATTCTTTATATCGTTCTTGCATTCTCGGTCCTTCTAAACTTTCATCCTATCATACTTCCGTCAATCATCTGGATCTAGGAATCTCAACACACAACCACCAGAACCTGGTCACTACTTCAACCTTCAACAAAACAGAGTCGCTAACGCCATCATGATATGTAAGTGCTCCCACATCTGAAGGGAACACCACTAACTTAATGTATTCCAGATCGTATTGCTAAGTCTATGTTGTACTATGCACTCTGTCAACTTACGCAACCAAAACCCTTTCTGTGCGCTGCATCGATACTCTTATTTATTCTTAGTCTTCTAAAATCTAAGTTTCTTACCTGCTCCCATCAGGCTGCCGGGCAAGATCGATGGAAGACAGAAAAGGGAATCTTCCACAAATTCGACGGTGTTGCCTTTGTTGGCGTCCCCGAGTCGTCTGAGCGTCTTGTCGTTCTATCGGACTGGCTGAAGTTCATCCGCACTGTTCTTAAAGTCATTGTAAAGATTGTGTTTTTGGGGGGCTTTTTGTATTTGGCATGACCAGATCTCTTCAAAGTATGCAAAAGAGAGGGCTGGGGGACCAAAAGCTGACGAGATTCTTAGGTATCTGGCGGCTCTTGACCTCTTTCCCTTGTAGATGCTAGATTACCAGAATGTCTGTCAGACTGGACAGTGTGAGGAGTAGCATTCACACCCTGCCGACTACTCCCGAGGCCGAGCTGAAAGCAGATAGCCGATGGTTGGTTATTTTGAGCATCTGGCCTTCAAGGTATAACGCGTAGTTAATTCTGAAAATGGATCTTGGAATCGCAAGGGTGAGTAGGTATTTCCGTATATGTGTTGGATCGTCAGACCAGATGTGAATTAGCTGAGCATTCCTTGTGTCCCTCCTTCATAACGCTCAGACTTCGTATCCACTATAACTTTTCAAGTTTCTTTATGACTTTCCCGCTATTGAGCGCGTAAGGTTAGACACAGTTAACACACAGACCTTCCTTTCAATAATCTGTGACCTGGAGTTTTGTATATCAGAGCGATATATAGCTAAAGCTTCCTCGCGCTTCTCTGCTCTACATACCGTTCGGAATACGGCAGCATAGCTCCAAATCCGGGCCGAACTAGTGTTCATTTCCTCGTTGTCAGTAAATCATCTTAGACTAGGGCTAAGCGCACTACAAGTATTGGGTGGCATACCTCAAGGATGAAGGTCGGCCCTGCTCAGAAAGACAGAACAGCATGAGGCTGTGCGAAATTCCGTGCTTGCTTCAAATATTGGGGTAGTTACCGTCACGTAAGTTATCGTCATACATTAGGGTGATTGCAACACAAGTAACACTTAGACGAATTTGCAAGATGGAACACAGATATCTCTCTAGCCTCGACCTATTTGCGGGTAATTACCAACGGGTAATTTGTCCGTGTAAGGAACGATAAGCGGCATCGCACATATAACATGGAGTATCCAGCCCTTCTTGCACATCTTCTCAATCACTCTACATCAACCTCATCTACTCAGGCAACAGCCATGCATTGGAGATCTTCTATTGTGTTCGTCACTATGGCTGGCGATACTATGGCATTGCTCGGCACCTCGAGCGGAACAAACGGACCAGCTTACCTTAGCCGACGCTCTGCACGTGCGTTTTCCTCAACGGATAATACGAATAGTCATGCAAGCTAACTTCTTCCTAACCACTAGATGGGTATCCACCAGACCTTCGTATCCCCGGCGCCAGTCTGACATCCAAGTGGTTGGAGGGTAGTGATTACGTGCAGATTCTGGAGTTTTACGTCATCAACAATTCGAAAAACAACTACCTGACACTCGCTGACGGCCTCAATATCACGATCGAGTCTGATAGCCTCCACCTCATCCAGGCTGGTACGTTGGCCCGTCTCGCGCCGGGCCAGCAGTCGATCGTGCAAGTTGGCGTCAAGAACAAGCCGGCAGCGTCCAACGGCTCACAGTGTAGTGGCACACTCGTGACCACATACGGTGTGAGCTACGGACAAACCTCTACGCGAACTGTTAGACCAAGCCAAAAGCTCGGGGAACCCCTTGCTTCAGCAAGGTCTTCCTATGGTATATGACTAACACAAACTCGTCAATGTCTGGCACCTGTGGCCCAACCAGTTACACAACCGATAATCTGGGTTACCACTGGACACCCCAGTGGTGGGATGACGCCAAGTTTGGCATTTTCATCCACTGAGAGCTTTACAGTGTTCCTGCCTGGGGCAGCGTGACCCCGGATGAGAACTATGGCGAATGGTAAGTACTTGTCTAGAATTCGTCACTAGCGATAGCCCTGGTTAAACTAGGTATTCTGCAGGTATTGGTACCCTTCGCATCAATCAGACTTCAGCCCTACCTACTATAACTACCATAAGGAGACATATGGCGAGGATTTTAACTATAATCAATTTATCTCCAACTTCGCTGATGCCGGTTGGGACCCCGAGGAGTAGGTTAATCTCTTTGCCAGTGCAGGCGCCAAATATTTTGTGCCCGCAACAAGCACATACAGCATCTTTCGATCGCCTCCATACAAGGTATGGTATGGTATAGTATGAGGAAGCTGACCCCATGCAGAGCACCACGATGGCTACTCACTGTTCAGCATGCCCTCGAGCATTTCGAAGCGCATTTCGGTGGTCTGGGGCCCAAAACGCGATTTCATCGGCGATCTGTTCGCCGCTGCGAAACAGTATCAGCCAGACTTGAAGAGAGGTGAGCAGGCTCGTTATTCAATCAGGTTATACTGCCAGCACTGACATCAAACCCACAGGCACTTACTTCAGCATGCCGGAATAGTACAATCCCGCGTACACCAAGTACGCAGCCTGCTTGGCCGGTTGCAACGACTTTGATATTCCGGACACCAACCCCTACACCGGAGCGAATATAACCTACACAGGCTACGTTCCAGTTGACGACTTCGTCCTCGATATTCAACTCCCGCAGATGAAAATCCTCGCCAACGAATATGAAACTGACTACATGTGGTGCGATATTGGCGGCGCCAACAACGCCACTATTTTTGCCTCCGAGTGGTTCAACAGAGTAACCCCGAATATGAGTCTGGCTTCAGTACTAATGCCGGTAGCTGGGAATCGAACCGTGGCATGGACCCTTACTCTTTTGGCTTTAATTACATGACACCAGATGATGCGTACATGACTGGCGAGGAGGTTATCAACAGTCTCGTTGACATAGTCAGCAAGAATGGCAACTTCTTGCACGATATCGGCCCAACCCATAATGGAAGCATTCCACAGATTATGCAAACTGTTCTGTTAGATGCCGGCAAGTGGCTGTCCACACATGGCGAGCCTATCTACGAGACTCGACTCTGGTGGACTACTTCTGGACAGAACAACTTCCGCTATACCACCCGCCCTCAGTACTCACCGGCGTTTTACATCCACTACCTTACGAAGCCTCCCTCATACTTGGTCGTTCCCGATCTTGTACCGTACCTACCAGGCGATACTGTTACACTGCTGGGCGATAGCGGCGCTGGAACTGTTATTGACGTTGACTGGCTTAGCAACGGCTCGATTGCTCTACATATCCCGGATGAGGCTATTGACGGTGATCAGTATGTTTGGACCTTTAAACTAGATTATACTAGCAGCTGGTAGAGAAGCAGCCTACTTCCTTGCTCTCTGGGACGGCAACATATGTCATTGTGGGATGGAATAGCCCCGGGGCAAAGATGGTCTGTATGAATGAAGGCAGTATGGAATGTAGCGGTGGGCTTGGAGATATCTATGGTGTTTAAGGCTGACTGGATGCGTCACCCGATGTAATGAGAAATCAACAGTCAAGTGAATAGACTGTTTTGAATTGGTGGCTGGTGCGAGTAAAAAGCCGATTGCAAATGATCTTGTATGGTAGATAGCTTGGAGGGAGCGAAAGAACCCACAAGACGTCAAGAAAGGCACCAGCACAGATTGACAGGGTCATGTGTATGACAGATGGTATGAGCACTGATGCAGAAGTGTTTAAGGGGATGCTAGCGCTGATGGGACCGAGAGCTAGACCAGGTTCTCTCTCATTAAATGATATTATAAGAGGCTTAAATATATACAGTCTTTTAGTTATTCATCTCCCAGCTCAAGGTTTACAACCATAAGACAGTTTGGGTAGTCCTAACAGTCGATCATACAACTTGGATCTCCATTAACAACCTGATTCATCGTGCCACATCCACCATTCATCAGAAACCGACCCAGTCCCATTTGCGGCGTGAAACGAATTGTAAAGCTCGAAGAACTCTGCCCACTTGAACAACTACTGCCAATGAGAAGCTTACAACCAGTCGCTCCGTCACTGTAAGCGCCGGCGCAGTTTAGAGTCTCGGCACAGGCAATACAGCAGTCCGTTAATGAATTGGCGACAATCGGGGACACAGTATAGGAATCCGAAGAAAAGGGCTCGTCGAATCCACTAACATCTACACCACCGTTCTGAAGACTAAAAAGTATAGCGTCTGCAAAATTATCAAGCGCGCACTGTTGATATACTTTTGCGGTG
Organism: Fusarium mexicanum; assembly: GCA_013396015.1. Lineage (NCBI taxonomy): Eukaryota > Fungi > Ascomycota > Sordariomycetes > Hypocreales > Nectriaceae > Fusarium > Fusarium mexicanum. Next base: position 20,197 of record JAAOAM010000535.1, read on the forward strand.
TAAACAGGTATTATCGACGTAACCGTCGATATTGTGGAAGTGCTAGAGATATGTTAGTTCTATAAGGCCTACAGCCCCCAATTCGGTATTATCAAGAAACTTACGTAGTCGTTGGTGTGGTAGTAAAGGCTACAGTATTGATGATTGTAGTTGTTGTTATAACTACCGCATTTTGAGCTGAAAGTGTTTGGGTTGAAGTGAGTGTAGAGGTCCTGGAAACTGTTACTGTTTTCCGAGCTCCTGTTTTTGTGCTTAAAATAGTCTGAACACTTGTCCTGCGTGAGTATCTTTTGACAGTAGTATAGCAAGTGACTTCGGCGGGATACGAGGAAGCTTGCTTGTTGCCCAAAGATAACCGAGATAGTGCCCGCTTTGGTGAAGACAAATCGCGTTTCCGTCGCTTGACTGATTCGACGAGGCTTGCTGATGGGAGAGACGATATGACAGGGACGAAACCAGATGGTAGTGGAATAGTTATCGTGCCAGAAAATGTCGAGGTTATACTTGTAGTAGTCAAGACAGTGGATATAGTTGTTGACAGAGTGGTAACTGTTGTAGATACTGTAGAAGTCTGTGTGCTTGTGATAGTGCTCTTAATCTGAATTAGTTTAATTTATTATTATTTTAAGAATATACATACTGTTTGCTGCAACTGTGATATAGTACTGATACTTGTAGTAAAGAAAGAACTAGTTACAGTTGTTGGATGAGGGATAATGAGATTTACACTGGAGAAAGATTAATAGATGTCGAAGCCATCTTTTCCTAGCACATACCGAGTCATCCGAACTACAACAAGTACATTAACTGCCTCTGTATGGGTTTTAGTAATGGTGGGGATAGATGTTGACTGCAAGGGCATAATATTTGTGCTTTTCGTCATACAAAGTTGGCTCGTTGATGCTGCCCAGGACCCTTGTAGCAAGTGGGCTATTATACCAATAACTAGAATGGTGTTGAACCTATGGGCAATATACATTTCGGGACTAAAGATATGTCTAATCACAGATATGTAATTCCCATATTAAAACGGGTTCTCCTCAGACTTTTGTACTGCCTTTATAAATACGAAAAGTTGTTTTTCCTAAAAACAGCAATATTTATAGTGCCTAAAGCTATCCTAGTAGTGGTTAGTACTTAGACTCTTAGATCCCTTGACTGGAATTTTCCTTAGTCTAGACTAAATAATTATTACAGCTTTAGCGAAGCGAAGGCCAATACAGGCTAAAACGCATACCTGTCTCAATACTAGAGAATAGTAATACGAACCTTTCTAGCCAGTTGCAATATGTTTAAATAAATTCAGGTTTGTCGGAGCCTGGGTTTTAACCCCTCCATGGCTCAGCGGGCCTGTTTGAGGGGATGAGAGCGTTAATGGGACCGAGAGCGGGATTTAATAAGGGCATGCCCAAGAGTGTGTAGCAAGTCACGAGACTAATCTCAACCCCGAATCCGGGCGAAATAGGCAATGTCGTTTTCGTCTCTGAACACTGCATTGCCGGTTCGAGTAAGTGAGGTTATATGGTGAGGTATACCAACACTGGACTGAACACCAACCGAGGGACATGGAAATTTGGAATTTGCGATGATAGGTTGATAAAAAGCGCAAGGACATTATAAAGATCGTGTCCCAACTTCCCTTTCCTACAATTGACAAATATAACTCTTAGTTGAGTAGCCTCAAGCCACAGTAGAAGTTGGGCATACCTCTGGTCGCCCCTGGGGTCAGACTCATGTATTGGAGACTGACTTTATTATGAACCAGTGGAAACTGGCTTACGGGATGTTAGATATAGCAGGTGTTATTATTCGTACGCAATAAAGCGGGTTATCTGGCCAAGATCGTGTGGTTCCTAGCAGCTTTGTAGTGATGACGAGTAAAACGTCCTAGATAAGTATGTAAGAACCAATCAAGCACATGAGCCCCTCAGCTCTCTAGTATAACTTCCACCAGTACTTAAAGCAATACTGGGCGTTTAGTAATAGCTGTTATCGTGCAAAAATCATTCTTCAGGTATTATGTTCTTTATTGTGTTGCTAAAACTATATCTACCTTGTTTGTTAAGATACTTCCAGAGCTTGGAAGAATAAGAGAATAAAGTTAACGAGCATTACGATTTTCCTAGCTGAGAACCTATTCATGTATCAAAATGCCTCCAGCTCTTGAATCTCCCCCTCTAGTGCAATCATCCTGTGTAACTTCCCACCGACAGCAAAGTCATTTGGTCCATCGGGCAGTTTCTCAAGTTCCGCCAACTCATCACGTAAAGCTTTCTTTTTCTCCTCCCTCGCCTCGATTGCTTCCTTGGCCTCATCCTCATACATGAGCCAACCCGAAAGGGGTTGGATTGCATTCAGTTCTGGATCAGGACCTGTAGCTTCGGTCGATTCCTCTTGAGAACCGACAAGACTACGAAGTCGTGTTCTCAAGTCGTCCCTAGCCGAAGACGTTTCCTCTGTCGAATTGTCCTCAGTCTTTGTTGTTGCCTGGATGCCAAATGAACCAGCGACCATCATGCTGCTAATTCTTTTCCCGTTGTCATTGATCTTGACCGGCACTGATGCCACTCCGACGGTGACCATATCGATGTCGACAGACGGGTATGCTACACCAGCAAGTACATCTTTCTCGTTACGGTATTTTGGTTTCCCTTCTTCGTCCCAGAAGCAGAATGCGGTGATCCATCCTGTGATGTAATCGGTACCGCTACCCACAGGATTCCGCGTGGCGATAGTGTTCCAGAAGCGGGTAACCTTCGCATCCTCTGGCTTCTCGAAAGACAAAATCATGTGCTTAAGAATTGGCCTTAGCATCTCAGCAAACTCTGTAGGCTCCTTTCCGAGTTGATCAAGCCGATCTAATTTCGTCAAGATAGCTTCCCAATCTGAGATCTCGCCCAGGAGCGTAACAGAAGGGATTCCACAAGTTAAACACATTCCGTAGGAAAAGTACTTCTGCATAGCTCCCATGAACAGGACAGAAGCAACCACTCGGTCAGTGTCGGTCGTAGTCGAGAAGCTTGGCATGACCCAATCCCCAAGTTCGGGGTCTTTGACATTCTTGCTAACAAGCCCTGCCAGCCGTTGAGCCATAGCACCGATGTTAGCGCTCTCTAGGTCCCCAGCCTCAAAGACCGTAAGCTCTTTCTTGCCCTCATGGGCGACGAAAAAGGATCGAAGGTCTTCGGCGTTGGCATTGATGAAAAAGCTTATCTGGGTCAAGATGGAGAACCAGATGTCTTCAGGACGGATGGTTAGGTGGTGATGCTGGCTGTAGGCATGGTAGGCAGACCATACGAAGCCATTCTCGGATGGGGAGATGTGATTTTCTTGCAGAAGGGACGGAGTGAATGAGGTTCTGATAATGCGTTGGCAGCGGCGATAGTCTCGAGGAGAGGTTTCCTCTAAGAGATTTTCTGTTGTTCCAACCTTGGAGGCTTTCCAAGTGGTTGCTGGATGATTGGCGACGGAGAGTGTTACAGGCATGCCAGCAAATTTGCGCAAAGGTGTATAATATCAGATAATAAGAGGTCTGGAGTAAAGACGGGAAAAGATGATATGGATTGATAGCACAAAGAAGATATGTTTCAACGACGGTCAACTCGCCTAAGGCAGCCATGTGCGGGGTCGTTGGTGGGTGACGTGTACGGCTGAGCTGCTGACCCAAGTTCTGCCAATTCCCTGATACTTCTTCAATTCACAGGCCAATTACTTGCATGTAAGCACCGAGCTTGGGGGCTTAAAATGGTCATGTTGCAGTCGCTTACATTGCTCCGAGGATAATTACCTCACCTACTGCTAGATTCCTTAGCCTAGACTTTCCCAGGAACTTTTGAGATAACAATAACTTAAAACTAGCTGTTCATCTTTCAGAATTGCATAGGCTTTTGTTATCTCCTCCGTCACTACTCACTAGTGAGAGTCCAACAACATTCCAGTATTACAGGTCCGCGTAAGTAATTAGATTGCCAGTTCTCAAAGCTATCCAAGAATCCAGCCCTGTACACTCTTGTCACCTCCCGAGGTCTCAACATCGTAGGCATATATTCTTGTAATAATCGTCGCAAACGCAACTACCACAATAACTACGACAGTCAAGATCTGACCCTATCGCAGACACTGGCAGTGCGTCCCCAAAAAACTTCCTCGGCACTTTATGTGTTGAGATGGCAAGAACATCTATATGGAAGGCTTGATCCGCAAGTCCTTTAAAGCAGATTTCGTTTCGTAGCAAACTTACTACAAATTCGAACAAAGTCGATTATTTCGGTATGACTTGGGGTATTGGTAGCGCCAATTGCGAAGAAGAATCAACATCAGACGAGGTTAACACAAATACTGAGGCTGACTGGGAATCTTGTCCTTGCGGTGCAATTGACTAATAAACAAGAATTTTACAACAGCTTATGCGTCTGATGGTATCTATCCATTTTTCCCCTTGACACAATGTTATTTAATTCTAGTACAGGGCATGCAGTGAGCGGTCGTGGTGGTTAAATTAATCATTCTCCTGTTCAAAAAGTCAAGGTACCCATCAGTCGGCGCTTACTAGCCTTAGTGGGTTAGACCTGTAAACATCCAAGTTTTATTGGCCCAGATTGCGTGAAGCCCGGTGCCACCACTGAATGCCCTATAACCTCAGTGGGCTTGCCGACGCATTCCGAAAGAGTTGTACCGACCATTTACGGTGTATCCGTGTTTAATCTGAAGCTATTGATAATGAGCTGGTATTTACTGTGTAGAGATAGGTGTCGGGTTTAGTAGCAGATTTGACTGTGGTGCTGGGGTGCGATTCTGCCAGTCGTGAGATGGATGCTTGGGCAGGAAAAGGACCCTGCTAGCGACCGTTCAGCGCTGGTCTGCCCCTTGACCGTGTCGCACCACCAGTGCATCATCAAAGACCCAGGCGTATTTGGCTAGTGGGGCGAGGATCTTTGCATTGGCTCTGCATCAATTGATAGACTCAACACCGATACCAGAACGGGTAAGCTTAGCATTGCAGCTGCAACTATCAGCCTGCACAAATCTGTTGTGTATGTCCCGTGCTTGGTACTTCTGGCCGTAGTCTTTCCGTGTGATGAGGGTGCAATTAGTGGGCGGGGAGATGACAGGGCTTTCTCGTTATTTGTTTTTTGGGACTGTGTGTCTCAGTTGAGAAATGAGCAACGAGCCGTGTCAACATGAGGACCTTCACTTTAGGTACTCCCTAGCCCGCCTCTCTCTGCCAACCAAGTCATGCAATAACAAGGCGCGCACATTCTCTTCTCCCTAAAGCCAGACGCGTTTGCTCAGGATTCATTGCAATCCCAGCAGGCCCAGCCCCGAGCCCCAACCTCGCCACGCCTGGCCGCGACGCGACCGCTCTCAAGATTCGACGCGCTTTAGCTTGACGCGCAGGTGGCCCCGAGCATAAAATCGACTTATGCACGGTTCAACCAGCAAGTAGCGCCTCGCGACTCGCCACCAAGAGACATCTGAAGCACAGAAACTCGGCATCTTCCCCCTCGCAAGTACATTTATAGGTCAACACTAAAGTTAGAAAAGAGACTAGGCTAGCAATACTGTATCCGACCATAGCGTTCAGTTGACCCTCCATCGATTATCTTGTTAATCGTTCCCCACCACCGGAACTCCGCCGCCGGAACTCCGGTGACGCGGCCAAAGCTATTCCGCTCTTTGAGCCAGACATCACGGCATCACCGGAATCGCGGATGCAATGGCTCGACACTACCAGGTCCAGATGGCATAACTCGGCTAATAAAAACATCCTGAGTGTATATAGGAAGCTAGAATCCAAACAATGCATGCAGACTGGATAGAAAAAATTATATTGACTATTATCCTAGCAAACGTCGTCTTCCTCCTAAACCTTAACACAAGATGTACCACCGAAATGCTTCGCCCAGATTCGGCAGCAGAAGACTTTACCGATTTTACGTGTTTCTTCTCGGAAGAGCATTGTCTATCCAAGAAGTATGCGAGAATACAAAATACCTGCTCTTGGTTGACAAGGCCTAGTTGACAACTTGCAAGAACTTTTACAACACCAACACCTGAAAAAACAACACGTCGTGTCACAAACTGCCAATGAGCAAGAAGGTCGAATTTTTAGCGAAATGGAAAATCAGTATATTGTACATGGTGAAATTCTTGATCCACTTCACGAAGTTGCAGTTGTCTCGCTCAACAATGAGAGGCATATATATAGCTTTAAACTTTACTGTTGTCAAATTCAATTTGTTTGGCACATACAGAAAGCTACTGGAGAGGGCCCGTATAAGGATCTTACAGTGTAATATTAGATAATCTATGCAAGCTCAAGATGTCTTGAAATCCCGTTCTCGGATACCCGCACTAAGTGTGAAACCCAGTTCCAGTACTCTCTGTGATGCCTCCGTCCACAACAAGCTCGTGTGAGGTGACATATCGACTGGCACCACTAGCAAGCCAGGCTGCAGCGTTCGCTACATCGGCGCCTGTTCCCATCCAGCCCATCGGGCAGTTATGATCCAAGATACGCTTAGCAGCCTCTTGATCTCCTGGGTCCTTGCTCTGAGCGAAGTTGTCGACGAGAGGCGTGTACATCAGACCCGGCACAACGCAGTTACTTCTGATGTTGTTCTTGGCATACATGACACCAAGAGCCTTGGTGAAACGAATCACAGCGGCCTTGGCAGATGCGTAGGCGATCTGGTGTTTTCCGATATAACGTAGGGCTGTGATTGAAGCATTGTTGATGATATTGCCAGACCCCTGCTTCTCCATGATAGGGATGACATAGTGACATAGTCGATAGACGGAAGTTAAATTGAGGTCGAGCTGGAAGTTCCACTGTTCCTCAGACATAGTGGCTGGGTTGCCTGCAGAGGTTTGGCCAACATTGTTGATAAGAATGTCGATACGACCATGCTTCTTCATAACCGCATCCACTAGCGCCTCAACTTGGTCGCTCTTAAGCACATCCGCAGCGACGACATCAACAATGCGTTCAGGATCTTCTTCCAACAGCCGCTGTTTCGTCCTCTCAGCTGCTTTGAGGTTCAGATCGCACCCAAAAATCTTGACACCGTTCTTTGCCAGCAAGCGAGCTGTGGCGGCTCCATTGCCCCAGAAAGGACTGTCCGAGGGCCCGACCTGACCAATACCTGTGATGAGGGCAACCTTACCAGCAAGGTCTGGGTAGATAGGCCAGACTTCAGGTACGGGAGGAGGAACGGTAGACATTGTGGCTAATACTCAAAGAAGATTGAAGTGTTTTGTGATCAAAAGAAGGTAGAAGACACAATAATACAGGCTGTCATGCGATGTGTATCTTGGATTGGATGTGAAGATGTAATGAGGAAGTAAAGGGTAACCAGCAGTTATCACGTTATCTTAAATACAGGGAATGTGTAAGGAAAAGAGCATCCTTTGCCTAATAATAATCGCTACTGAGACCGAGAGTGTCCGCAGAATTCTTCCTCGCAAAATTCTCGGGATCCGCCTCTCACTACTACCCCTTGCCTGAAGCAGTCGATTGCTAGTCTGAGGCGATAGAGTCTCGGCTCCACCGCGACATGTAGGTACCCATCGGGAAAATCGCCGGTATCACGGCGACGCCAACTAGCGCCGTGGAGATTGTGGAGAGGCGTAGGACACTACGAACGGACAAGATTCAAACCCAGACCTGAAAACACGGCTGATTGTTTATATATTTTTGGGTTATTAGGGTTAAACTAGATATTGATGCAGCTTACTCACAGTTCTTCTATTCTGAAACCAAGATATCCTGCAACCATGCAAATCGAAAAATATTGTTTGAATCCACCCACTCTGGAAGAGCTGGCTGACAAGCTAAGCGACCCTCTTGCTTCCAATTTCGAATATTCATCAGTCAGTGTGGTGCAGTGCCCTGACCTTCGCCAAGCCCCATTCCACCTAGCGACCGAAGGAATATCAGGCAACGAGAAGATAGCCGATGTAGGCGGGCAGCCTTATCTCTTTCCCTACCCTCAACTCGAGAGAATATGGTCAATGGCAGATATCGCAAGATCTATGGAGATGACTCCAGAGAGAGGCGGCTTACTTGGCGCTGGTGCTGGTCCATTCCATAAAGTAGGCGTTAATTGCGAGCTATCACCCAATATTGGCTGGCAGCGCAGCTTGGATGAGATGGACAACCAATCTTGCTATGCTCGTATCGGGAAACATGGCCAACCCCAGATTGAGAAGAGCCCGTCTCTGGACTGTGCGCTCATGATCAATCTCTATGGCTCTGAAGGCCTTCCTGGTTCTGTTCTCAAGATACATGTCAAGAAACGGATAGGGCAGGAAAAAAGCTTTACAGAATGCATACGAAAGAGCCTTTTCGCTGCCTATGGAAACTCTCAAATTATCAGCTTGGGCGGAGTTTTCTTGATTAAATCTGGCCGTGCCTACTATCACATCATGCCTGATTTCCCGTCCGAAAAGGACTTACCCTTCCAGGACTTCACACAGCTCAACAACTGGTTGACGTATCACGAGTTTGATGGACCGATGACGTGCCTTTCTGTCTTACATTCTGCCGATCCTGGTAAAGCACTTGGTCTGCGCATGGAGCACACTCACGGGTACTGTCCTTCTGGCAAGGATGCTGGAGGCCACTATCACTATGAGATTGACAATGACGATGTTGATGTTGAGTATGAGGCATATTTCAACACTGCAAAGGCGATATATAGGATTGATAAGCCAGCAGTCACTCTACAAAAGGACTTACATGACTAGGAATCTGTAGTACATATACGAAATGATAGAATGAAAAGGCTTTTCAAACTATGAGATTTACACTTTTAGTTAGACCTTGATGGAAAGGTTATGTAAACTATTAAGGCTATTTATATACAGAAAATAATACTTTAAAAAGGCTAAGTGTAATATATCTATATAAAGGTCTTTCTTATCTTAACTCAAGACTAATTATAGCTAAATTATTACATCCATAGTTAACAGCGTTTAGTAGTTCACAACACCTATATAAGGCCACTTCTTAAAGATAAAGAAGGCAGACAGGTAAATAGTAGCACCCACAGCGAAGATCGCCGAATAGACACAGAATCCCATAACGTAATCAGGAGGCGTCGACGCAGTGAAGATATAAGTACCATAGAGTTGAGCGAGGTTCGCGAAACCGTTGATGATGGCTAGACAAATTGCTCGAACCTCAGGCTGGACTGGGCCGAGAACCGTACTGGTGTAGGAGAGCGAGAGCGGATTGGCAGACCAGACGGCGGTGTTGATGAAGCATAAAAAGGCATATCTAGCCTTGGGATGATGGATAGTCGCAGCCAGAGCACTGAAAAGGCAACCAAAGATCAAAAGGACACTGAATGTGAACAAGGCTCGAAAATGGGGAACCTTGTCTGCTATAATGCAAAGAGTAACGGCAATGACGAGGGCAACGCCGTAGAAGGGGGCAGTCATATATCTGGTACCTGTTAGCTCGACGCGGTGGTTCGAAGACTTGGTGACATACTGGGCGTCAGTCTTGTTGTAGCCAAGTTGGGCAGCGAAAGTTGGATAAAAGTAAGCCAGTGACATAGAACCAATGACCGTCATGTATCCAAGGGTCAGAGGAATCAGTCTCCAGTTTGAGACAGCAGCCTTCATTGCAGCCAGGTGGCTAATCTGGTGCTGGGATGAATCGTTTCGGCTCGTGATGCCGTCAGCTCGAAGTCGGGCATATGCTAGTTCACGCTCCTCGGGCCTGAGCCTCTTAGAAGTCAAGGGATAGTCAAGCAGTGTAAACTTGACAACGAAGCCCACAGCCACGGTTATGACGCCCTCGATGATGAACAGCCATCGCCAGCCTGCAATACCGAGCGAACCATCTAGACCCCGAGTTATTGCACCGGCAAGGATGCTACCGAATGCCCCTGACATGATGCCAGCGCTATGGAACACAACGAATCGCTTCGACTGCTCGTGTTTGCGGTACCATGAGGAAATGATGAACATAACGGCAGGCTAAGAACGGATTATCAGAAATGCTCCTGAATCAACGGTATCAACTGCTACTTACGCTGAAGCCAGCCTCGGCGACACCAAGCAGAAATCGAAAACCAACAAGTTGCTGCCATGTCTGAACGCAAGCAATCACAGCGCAGCTTGCCCCCCAGAAGATCATCAGAGCAGGAATGAATAAAGAAGGACGGGATCGGGAGAGAATCATGTTGGAAGGGACTTCGGCCAGTACGTATCCGATCTGGAACAAAACAACGACCAGATAGTAGCGATCATCGGTGAGTTCGAGAGCTTCTCCCATGCCAGCAACTCGAGCGTTTCCGATGTTGGATCGGTCCTTCGTCGTGTCAGCGATAAGATTATTTGCAGCGATAAGCTACTCGGAGTCAAATTGCATCATACCATATAAGACAGCAGATAAACGATCCAGATGGAAGGTAGAAGATAAGTATCGACCTTACGTAGAAGTTTCTTCTCAGCTTCAGTCTCCTCCTCGAAGATGAAGCCTTCCGAGTTCTGAGTATCGGTGGTGTCTTCTACCATAGAAGCGGTCCCCTTATCTCGCAAAGAAGAGGCACAGTGTTCTCGCTCGATGGTGGACATTTTGACAATATATAATAGAAGTAGATTATGAAAGTTTGGTAGGTTCTTGAAACAAAGATAGACTCAAAAGGACGTAAGAAGGAGAATATATAGTATTCGGACTCTTGTAGAGGCAAACTGTTTCGTGAGGGGAAATTGGCAGTTGAGCTTCATCTGGTCTAGACCACAGTTTCTTAGTCCTAATGTCGCTCGAGTCAGGCTAGGGGAGGAAAGAAAACTCAGGATCTTGGTCCTAAATGACAAAAAGACTTAGGTAACTTAGGATAAATTTAGCATAACTTTGCTAGATTTAGGATGTCCTTTACTAAGTTTATTTTTGATACCCTAAATTCAGGCCAGAGTTTTCTTACCCCCCGAGGTCAGGGCACCAGACTGCTTAGAGTTTGTGGGGGAAATGGGGTCTGGGGCCCCAGGAATTCCAGTTTCGGAACTATCCTTACAACGGCCTTTTCGCACGAGATTCGGCGATCCACATACAGAGTCTACGACAGTGGCTGACATTCCAATAACCTCTAACCACTGATTCAATGGCTGTGGCTAGGTTTATTTATTACAAGTACATAGATTGAAAGGGCATTATAGAATAGACTCATGTGCTTAAAATAATGGGAGGAAAGGGTTTGCGAAAACGGGATTGCGTAGCTCGGGCTCAAGAGGAAAGTAGATGACAGTCTGTTAAACCACGTGCTGGGTTGCAACTAACGGCATACCGACATAGAGGCAGTTCCTCTGTAAGCCCAGGCAAGTCCCTTACTTCAAGACTTCGGAGTTTCGGCCGGCATACGGCAACGCTTAGGCCAGGGCTGTAATAATGCCCCAGTTAACCCCTTGACTCTCAGCAACGGAAATGGAAATCTTACTGAATTATTCCTTAGTTCGCCCGAACGCATCCGAATGAATCATGATTGTCTATGCTTATATTCCTCTAAGGATATATCATCGCTTCCATCTCGCGATATAAAATCCGGGTTTTCTCTCTTTTAATTAACGAAGGCCGAAATTTCCGATTTCGTTGTTTCTCATCATGACTCTTAGAATTGTCGTCGGCGGAGACGATGCCGGCTTTGCCTACAAAACGGCAATCATCAAGGATCTCGAGACCAATGCCGCCGTGTCAACCGTCGTTGATATAGGTCCAAAGACAGTCACCGACAAAAGCGCATACTCTAGCAATGCTATAGCTGCTGCTGAAGTTATTGCCAAGGGAGATGCTGACAGAGCGATTCTTATCTGTGGTACAGGCTTGGGAGTGGCCATTGCAGCCAACAAAGTTCCTGGCATCCGCGCAGTAACCGCCCACGATAGCTTCAGTGTAGAAAGGGCAATCAAGAGCAACAATGCCCAGGTACTCTGTCTTGGACAGCGAGTCATAGGTATCGAACTAGCGCGGAGGCTCGTTACTGAATGGCTCAGCTACGAGTTTGATCCCGTAAGTCCCCTATGATCACTTACTGAAGATATGGTTCGGTGTTGATAAAGACGTTAGAAATCTGCCTCGGGAGCAAAAGTGAGCATCATTGACCAATACGATGCGAAAACAAACCCGATCGGTTCGGGATAACGAGAACACTGATGGATGTGACAATGATGAAACGGCAAGAATAGGGCTTTTCAAGAGAATTCCAGCAACAGGGAGCTACTTCTGCAACTAAATACATGTTCAAACAACCCACAAGTCACGCTCCAGAGATACCCTCTCACCTCTCACTGCATCAGATCATAACTATGGTCCCATGAGTATTCCTGACTTGACAGCGAAGATAGATCTTGGGGATCGATTGGAGTCTGTAAAAAGTCAAAGGTATCCATAACAAACATAGAATCCATTGTAGGCAATGCTTCCTCCTGGGTAGATGGCATGTTCAAGTCTGGCAAGTCCTTGGTCAGTAGACGCTTGGATGCAATGACCATGCTCTCTAAGCCAGTACTGAGGTGATACACTAGGTGTTGTCGAGCCGCGGAATGTTGCCGTAATTCTTGAATGTAACGCTCAACTAGCTCCAGTGTTTTAGGGGCATGAGTCGGAGTTAGGCCCCAAAAGTCACTTCTAGTAGCTTTGACGAGGAACACAGCGGCAAAAGTGATCATGCCATGGAAGTACACAGGCATACCTACCAGGGCCATTCGCATATCCTCACGTTCTATAACAATGTCCAGAACAGCAGTGGCAGAAGTGAAAGCTAAGGCCGCATAGTCCTTTACTTGGATGGATGCAATTGCAAGTGACTCTGGAGACATGCCTCGGAAGATGTAGGAGCATAGGTGAAGACGAGCAAAGTGATAATGCAAAATGGCACCATCTCTTGGGAACCATCCTACGTGGGCGTTCTGAGCTGATATCATGGTCAACAATCTTCAGAGTAGCAATCCAACTACAAGGACTTACGCATTCTGTTGCCCCAGACCATGTACCATCTATCCAGCTCGGAAAAGAAATTGCTGAGCTGGGGCATGCAATGCTCCGGAACTGGTTTAATGGAGTAGCCTCCAAAAACATCCTTTACTTTTGCTATGATATGGTAGAGTGCCACTTGACTGGAAATCCGTAGATCTGCCTCACAATTCCCATTAGTTTGGATAAACAACTCCCATTGTTGATGCGGTTCCTCCCTCGGTGAGATCATAGCTGGCCGACCGTAAAGGATACTCGAGTGATGATCCATCACGTATAGAGTGTACCATAGGCGCGCCTTTTCAACCTCGCCCTGCTGGCTAGGATCTTTTATGACCGAGAAATAGCAGAGATGGTAATTGAGTCTCATGGCGATTCGTACTGCATGTCCAAGCAGGGTATACGAGACGTTTCCCAGCCAATATGCGCCAACAATCAGGGCTCGAATATCATCTGTGGTATGGGATATCGAAAACATAGATGATGAGATGGTCTTGAGGAACTCCGCGTGGCAGACTTTGCAATTATTGGACCCTTCGGGGTCATGGAGTGAGGCTACAGCACAGATAGCAGCAGTGAGGGCGGTGGAGCTCTTTCGAAGGCTTTCGAGACTATCATGAGGACAAAGAATTCCGTAGCAGAAGAAATTGATCCTGTCTCTAAATCGTAAAAAGAGCTGCTGAGCTACAGGCTCAGAGATGAGACCTCGAGAGATGAAGTCGTGTGCGATTGCGCCAGATCTAGAAACTGGCTTGGGGTTTCTTAAGGATGGGAATTTTGTGACTTCGTAGAGCGAATTAATTGGCAGCGAGTACAGACCTTCATCTTCAGTGGTCAAGGGTGCGAGAATTGGCGCCAGAGGAAGTGATTCGTCACGATCCTCGCGACTCGCATCATCATCTGCAGTGCCGGATATGTCTTGCTCTAGCGAGGTTGGGCTTGATAGATTGTACGACGAGAGGGGAGGCAAGTTGGACATGCGCAATAGGACATCGACGGCGGTTCGGAGTTGGGAAATCTGACCAGACATTTCTGTTTGCGATCTAGGTAGCAATTTGTATTTTTTAGCCTTCATAGAAGCGTTCATCCAAGTTTCTTACCTATTTGTTTCTTCAAGAATCGACTGTGCATTCTTCTCGTACTGACAGGTAAGACCTCGGGCTCGACATCGATCGCAGGGAGGAACACCGTTTGTCATCTTGCATTTGATCTACCAAGTCGATTTCAATTGACTGCAGTTAAAAGATCATTCCTGACGGCTTACCTTGGTTGTTCTGCAGGCGCTACAGGCTTTCACCTGTCTGCCACCGGCTGGTGGTCCAGGCGGTCGAAGGTTTGAAGGACTATCCGACTCCATTCTCACATTGGATTGCGACATCGTACTCTTACGATTGGGATGATTTACGACGTTGAAGCAGTGAAGACGGTAATTGTGAGGATGGAGGTTGTATCAGTTGTAGACAACATGGTAACCATCGAGACAGACAAATTCACAACATGCAGGGCATTAGCATCCCAGTTAAGGCTAAGTCTAATTAGGTATAGTATCATGGGGTCGAGACTTTAATCTCGATTCGTTGGCGAGTCAAGAGCCACTAGCGCATGATGTCGGTGCTTTCGGCCGTGGATCGCCGGAAATCCCGAAGGGGCCTTGACGTCTGACAATCGTGCATGACCTTACCCTGGACACCCGGCCATCGGTCGCCGATAAAGCCAGAATACCATCAAAAATGAGTTCAGTATAAATAACCCCAATTTTAATATTATATCGGGCAAGGATAGAAATACTTCAAGGGCTGCTACCTATTAGCCAATATTTGACCGTCTAGCCAAAAAAAACTAGCAAACATGTCTACCAAGCATTATTTTCTTTCTACGGCAGCAAACACGTTAGTCCCAAGAGCCCTCCGCGCCCTCGTCCGAGCGAATCCTCATCTTGAACTCGATTATACCGATCGGGTGGTTTCTAATGCATATCATGATAACTCTATAGTATCTATCATTGGTGGCGGTGGGTCAGGTCATGAACCAGCTTGGAGCGGTTTTGTCGGTGATGGATTGCTGTCAGCAGCCGCTTGTGGCGATATTTTCGCATCTCCCAGCACCAAACAGGTTATCAAGGCAATCCGTACAGTGCCATCATCCCAAGGTGTCATTCTATTCATCACGAATTACACCGGCGACCGACTTCATTTCGGGCTTGCAATGGAAAAAGCCAAGGCTGAAGGCCTCGTCGATAATATAGCTATTTTGGCGGCTACGGACGATGTCTCGATCCCCAAATCGAAGAGCAGTCGCCTGGGTCGACGAGGTCTACCTGGTCATATCTTGAGTACGTTGCTGGTGCTTTCATCTGCCAGGACTCGCCTACACCGTTTAACCATATCTCCCCTTGAGCCTAATGTAATACCTTAGCTAACTTCCTCTTTCTCACTAGCTATGAAGATCTTGGGAGCTGCTTCCAAACAGAACTACTCCTTCGACAAATGTCTCGAGATAGGCCAGGCAGTTAATGACCATATTGTTACCATTGGGTCCTCTTTAGACTACTGTCATGTCCCTGGCCGACAACATCAGAGCATACCCCAAGACGTCTGCGTGATTGGCGCAGGCATCCACAATGAGCCGGGCCAACAGCTTATATCCCCAGTTCCGTCAGTCGAAGACCTTATCACGCGGTGTCTACGTTTACTGTGTGATTCGTCTGACCCTGAGCGTGGATTCACTACATTTGGTGAAGGGCATTCTGTCGCCTTGGTCATAAACAACTATGGTGGATTATCGCCATTGGAGCTGGGTGCACTATCTGAGGAGGTATTCACACAGCTGAAATCGGATTGGAACGTGCTGCCTGCGAAAGCACTCATTGGGACGTTTGAAACCTCTCTCAATGCACCTGGATTCTCTATCACGCTATGTAATCTGTCTCATGCGGCAAAGCAGTCAAAGTGTGATGTTGACACCCTCCTCCAACTTCTGGAAACTTCCACTACAGCTGTATCTTGGCCCAATACGACAAGGCCAGCCCATCATGAGAAACGCCAGTCATTTTCTGATCTCGAAAAGACGAGCACAGAGATCTCCGGAAAGTGCAGCATTCAAATAGATCCTGCCCTGTTACAACAGATGATTCGTCGAGCTTGTGAGCGTGTCATAGCAGCCGAGCCGAAGCTGACGGAGTGGGATATGATGATGGGTGACGGAGACTGCGGCGAGGCTGTCAAGGGTCTGTGCGAGTCTGTTCTACCTTTGCTGGAACAACAGGCATGCCAAATCGGATCTGTCCTCGATTTTCTGCGGCAGCTTTCTATTTGTCTCGATGACATGGGCGGTACTCTCGGTGCTATCTTTGGCATCCTTGTATCTGCCTTTCAGGCATCGTTGGCAGAAATTGCTGGAACCTGGGACCCTTCTGCGAATAATTCCCCTCTCTATGCTACGGCACTTGACCAAGCAGTCACCTCACTACTGAAGCATACTTCAGCACGGCAGGGCGATCGAACGGTAATGGATGTGTTAATCCCGTTCAATACCGTGTTTTCGCAGTCTGGCGATTTTATAAGCGCCGTTGAGCTTGCAAAGGAAAAGGCTTCTGGAACGCGATTTATGGAAGCACAGGTTGGAAGGGCTACGTACGTTGGCCAATTCCATCAAGTACCAGATCCCGGAGCTTGGGCCTTGTTTGAGATATTGGCAGGACTGGCTGAAGTGCTGCCAAACTCAGGTTGATAGTCTTCAGAGCTAGTCAAGAAAAAGAGAACTGCACCATGGCCGCTACTACTTCCTCAAGTTCCTCTGGTGTTGTCAGCAAATAGGCTCACATTTAATTCAGTGCTATACATGTCTCAGTGGCCAAGCCAGTGAGCTTTTGCAACAGACCCATTTACCAATAAAAGTAAAAGCCTCATGCCGGTCTTTCCTTTCTTCCTTGAGATAGACCTATAAGTGCTACCAAGAAAGTAATCGCACTATGTATAACTGCTGGCAAACTATCTAGCGATCATATACTAGAATTGCACAATCCTGGATTGCATTCACGCCCATAATATCAATGACGGTTTAAATCATAAGTTTAGCGCGCTGGACATTTCGATCTTGAACAAGGACCAGTAAGCTTATGTTTGGCTGCTGGTTAGCTTACTTTAATTCCTCTTCTCAATGAAGGAGAAAAGCGGTCCCAGATTCCAGTTCACGTCTGCGAGCTCGTTTACACTTTATCCTCAATCTCAATGAATGTCAGGATGTTGTGAAGTGAATTCACTCTGATAAACGTAGGCAACTTCTCGTTGGGGCTTATGTGCTATTGGTCTAGGACGTTCTGCTTGTAGTAACTATAAAGCTGCTAGAAACTATATAATATTGCTAAGATAACCTGCTTTCATATAATCCTGTATAGTTATTAAGGTCCCACGAAATAAGGACAGTACAAAGAGCGTCTTTAGCTTGGTAGCGTTCCGGTAACAAGACAAGGTCCTGTAGTACTATAGATAAAGCCTGAGAACTCTGTTCCCTTTACAGAGTCAAGTTGCATAGCTAGAGGAGCGTGTGCATAAGTTGACACTGTAGGACAACGCGATTATTCTTATAAACAAAGTTTATTAACTCTTAAAATACAGATAGATAGCAATTAACAGAACAGGGGACAAGCCCCACTTACGCTTATTAGGATATTTTTCTTTATTTTTCTTACATTCAGGAGGGGAAATTGGGCTAATGACCCCTCCTAGATAAATTAAAGAATAACGATGGACAAAAACCAAGTCCCTAATGAAAATAAATGATCCCATTACATTATATATATCTGGTAAAGGATTAGTGACCCCGACAAGCCACCAGCTACAGCCGCCTTGTATAATACTTACAACTCATAAAGTTAGATCTAAGCACAAGCCATGACTTCTACAACCCGAGCCAAAATTCCGTTGGTAAGAGGCATTCTATGGTGATGATATGAGCAAGTGAGGACCGGGAAACTCTCGATAGGCGTTGAGTGGGATAATACATATGTTGTGGACTAACATGTTTCACCCATCATCTAGGCTTGTGATGCCTGTCGCAAGAGGAAATCCCGGTGCGACGGTGCTCGACCAGAATGCGGGTACTGTGTCTTGCATGGCCTCGATTGCTCCTACCGACCACCAACAATACCTCCAGATCTGTAAGTGAGAATCGTGCTTTGCCAGTATAGCTAGAGCAGATAAAAGACTTACACCCAGCTCACGATACTCTATTTAGGGCTTACGAAGTAGTTCCTCGCCTAGCAAATATCGAAGCACGCCTGTCTTCCTTAGAGTCTCGCTCAACGGCGAGCCCTGTATCCACGACATCTGCTTCCTTGATCCCAGAAAGAGATAATGGACCACTATCTATAGCCAGGTTGCCTGACCTACACACTGCCGCTTCCCATAAGATGCTTGACGGCTGGCCAAGATTACGCCTTCATATTCATCCACTGGAAGCACGACCACTGGCCCTTTACCAAGCTGTTGACGCTTCCGATCCGCTTCTAACTCGAACGTGGGGAGAAACCCAACGATTGCAAGAAATGCCGCTAAAAGACATTCTTCAGACTATCAACCAGCTTCACCAACGTATTCAAGAACTACCGCTTGTCTTCACCTATCTCTTCACATGTTGGCCCGAGTTCTCATCCGATGCCACCGTCGCGCCGTTGCAGCACTTAGAGTCGTCTCTACTGCCTTCACCGCAGAAGCTATCGCTACATAGGCTATCGATCCACCAACTGTTACTCCTTTCAATGGGACTTCGTCTACTTGGCCCCTCCCAATTGACAGAGCTGTCGGAAACATCTAGCCTTTGCGAAATTAGCTTCGCGTTATGTCTGGAAAGGCTCTGGGTCCTTCATGCCAACGTGGATCTTGACTCTCTCAGCTTGATTCTGACAATTGCTCTCTGCCTAGTCCATCTCTGGGGCCGACCTTTTCACAGTCTTGGGTTGCTACAATCTCTAGATTCTCACTTTGAGAGACTCATCTTACAGAATGCGGGTTCTGAGTAAGTATCTGCATCAAGCAAATCAGTGAAACGGTTCTTCTAACATAACCATCAGATCTATCATGCATAAATTACACGCGTGCGCTATCATTCATTACGTCCTCGAAAGGTGAATCGTCTTTTCAAACAAACGAAGATTTAACTAACGTGGTGACTAGTGATATTCTTACTGAACTAGACGGTATCCCTTCCAGAACAGCCAAGATGTTGGGCAAATACTGGCCAAGTACACTCAACAGCAGTATAGACCTGCACGCGACCGCAGGTCCAACAGACTCCCAGAGAATACTCTCCCTTATGAAGCGACACAAAGAACTCAGAAGCTACCTCAACCACATCACACAAGATCTCTATCTGCCTGAGAAGGCTAATGCGACGCCACATGAGCTGGCTCAACCGATCCAAAACTATTCAGCTCGTTTGCGGCAGTGGTACGAAAACCTCGATTGCGAGAACCAATTTGCAAGAGACGTAATGACTCTTAATCTGAGGGGACAGAAGCTCCCTATACATCTAGTAAGTTGACCTACAGACGTGCATCGAGCGATCACGGGCACACCCTCGACTAACGCCAGTGGTACACATAGAGAGAGCTTGCTCTTCGATACTACACTTGTATATTTCTACTCAACCGACCAGTACTATACTTCTACCTTCACGAGGAATTAGAGTACAACATACGGCCACTCGACCCTGCGACCGTCAACTCGAACAACGGCTTGTGGGTTCATGAATCCTGCAAAAACTGCATCGAGGCGGCCACCCTTATCATCCATGTTCACAAGATGGATGCCGAGTTGAGCACCACGACAGAGAAAGCTTTTGTTAGTTGGTGTGATATACAGATGCTATTTGCGGTGTACATGGTTGTATTACAACTGAAGACTGCATCTCCTCAACGTAGAGGCTTCAAGGATGCGGGAGAAATTGAGAGTCTCCTTGACACGGTCATGCACGTTATGGAAAGGGCACCTTTTACTTCGGCCAACATTGAGAGAAGCTTGGTGATCATGAAACAGGAGAGACAGGGATTCAGTAGTGCGATGTAATGATAGCATAGGTGTAGGGCCAACTAAGACTATCCTTCCCAACCATTGGGGCCAAGAACCCTCTTGTTCCTATCTCGAACCTCACCACCATGCTTGGCCTTGCTCGGAGCCCATGTGAATTTACCCAGGACAGCATACTTGTTCGCCCCTCCTGCATACGGGATATTGTTCGCGATCCCCCTCTTGCAGGAGAACGCAAGCGTAGCGAACTTGATAGCTTCCTTATAAGCAGCGGGCAAACCATACACATCGGAACTCTCTAACTTAAGCCCCTCCCTTTCCAGCTCAAGGCTAAGAAACTTCATAAGCGTAAGATTGCGTACACCACCACCAGAGGCAATAACCCTTGTAACCGAAGTGCGAGGGAGCACGAATTCGGTCAACGCGCGCATAATGGAGGTGGCAGTGAACATAGTCAGGGTAGCGACAAGATTCTCTGTGGACGAATCGGCGTACTGCTCCAGAATCCCATCGGCGTACGAGGCACCAAAGTCAAGACGCCAGGCTGACCTTGGGGGTTTGCGGGAAAAGAACTGATGTTGCTCAAGCTGCTCCAGCAATGGCAGAATTGTGGTGCCCTTGGCAGCAATTTCACCGTTCTCGTCGTAGCCGCGGCCAGTGCGGGCATTTACAACGTGGTCAATCATGACGTTGCCTGGGCCAGTGTCGAAAGCCATCATCTTGGTACGATCAGCGTCGGCGACTTGGAGGTTCGCGATACCTCCTATGTTTAGGGTGACGGTGGTGCCCTCGCCACGGAAGGACACGAAGTCAAGGTATTGCATAAGAGGCGCAGCATTGCCCCCTAACGCATGGTCGACGGGACGGAACTGTGTTACGGTATCGACGTCTGTCAGAGCAGCGACAACGCCTGATTCAACGATGAACAATCCACAAGGGTAACCACCCTTGGTCCAGAGGTCCACCAAGCTTCCGTTTCCGCTTTTTAGATATGCCATCTCCTCCTCCCGCTCGGGTGGCTCCTGGTATATTGTCTGGCCATCGTAACCAATGACATCGATATCGTCCGGCTGGAGACCGACGTGCTTCATAAGGGCATTGGCAGCTTCCGCGTACACGGCGCCAGCGGCGTAGTTGAGACGCGTCATCTCGAAGATGGTCAAGCCGTTATTGAAGGCTCGAAGGATAAGGGGTTGGAGTTCTTCAGGCCAGTTCACGGTAAGAGCGTCGATGTATTTAGGCCGTAAGGGGTGGCCGTCGGGACCGACTTCGACTGTGCAGATAACGGCATCTACGCCGTCGAAGGACGAGCCACTGTTGAGGCCGATGATGTAAGGCATGGTGACGAATAAAGGCTGTCAAGTTGGGGAAGGAGAAGAACAACTAAGGTTGAGAAGATGTCGAGGTTAAGATGAACAAGGAACCTGAAGACAGCATTTATGTAACCAAGTATCTGAAGTTTCTAGACGAAATTGGGGAAAGTCAAGACAAGTCACTGACCTTTCCAGCCGCGATGGTGATCCTGGAGTAATTGACTCTGGTGACAAGTAAGCGGCCGTAGGAAGCTTCCCCGACGGCAGGACGAGGCTGCTTGCGCCCCGCCACTTGTCTCGCCCTCTCGCAACCCCCATAACATCTGTCAGATGATCCGTGTCTGTAGCTAGGGGATACTGAGAGCTAACTAAGAAAGCATCGCTCGGTAAATGAATAATACCTAAGGGGGTTCTCGGAGCGTGGAACTGTGGTATGCTTGGCTGGCTGGTCGGTTATAAATGCCCACCCGCGCTATCGGAGGCTTCCCCGACAAGCCATCGTTTTATGCCAGAACGCAAAGTGGAGTAAGCAGAAGTATGACTGTCGAATCATGTTTGATCATTGGAGACAAACGGGGGACTCTCCGACAAGCGAAAGATATTGCCGGGGAAGCCTCCGATACACTAGGCCAAAGTGGTCTAGACTAGCCAGTCTCTTGACTCTAGAATGAGACGATGAAACGAACAAACCTTTGCAGGTGACTGGTGATCCACTAGAATTGCTTTCTCACTCGCTGCGCTGCCTTGATTGTTACCCTAGATAACCCAAACTTGTGACAATTCGCGCTACCTGTATGTCTCCGAGGTTCAATATCAGCCCCCCAGACTTTCGCGCTAGACATCACTTACGACCATTTGTAGTCTCTCATGGGTCTGGACCCTGGAATATGAACTCAATCGTGTCTTGGTTCTCGCTTAGCTCAAAACATATGACACTTCAAGGCCGCATTCTCTGTATGTATAAAGATCATCCGCAACGTCGATCGTGGAAATGTTAATTCAGTCCTTATCATCTTATCCTTCTATCTAACCTTGACAAGCATTTCGATCCCACTATCTGAATCTACTTCTGATGGCTCCTACCACAAAGACGAGCATCAACTGGACTCATCACAAATGGGCCCTGTTCTTCTGCGGAATTTCTACCTTTGGCGCCCTCTGCTACGGCTACGACCAAATCTACTTCACTGGCGTTCAAGGTATGCAGCCTTTTATCAACGACTATGCCCAAACGACTACCTCGGATGGCAAACCAGCCTTGACAACCTCCTTCATCTCCCTCACCGCATCCATAATCTACGTCGGCGAGCTCGCCGGTGCCTTTCTCGCAGCACCTATCAATGAAAATCTTGGTCGTCGAGCTGTCTTCCTTTGCGCTAGTTTGTGCATTATTATCGGCGCCATTGTCCAGCTTGCTTCGCATGGCTCTGAAGGACTGATTGTGCTGGGTCGCATCTTCATTGGTCTAGGTATTGGTCAGTTTACCGTTACTTGTCTACTTTATATGGGCGAAGTGGCTCCAGCTGCTGTTCGCGGCCCGGCTCTCATGACATTCCAGCTCATGCAGTCATGCTCTCAACTCGTCGGCTCGGCCATTACCCAGGGAACCTCCAACATCAACAACAAGAATTCTTATCTTGTTCCTTTTGGAGTCCTCATTGTCTTGCCTGGCTTGATGATTCTTCTCCTGGTATTCCTTCCCGAAAGCCCTACGTGGTATGTCTCAAAGGGAAAGTTGGAAGACGGGGAGAAGATGTTGCGCAAGATCAACAAGAGTATGCTCGACTACGATCCTAGTAACGATATGAGGGTTCTTACAGAGGCGGTTGAACGAGACAAAGCTCTGGCAGCCGAATCTTCTTGGACCTCGCTAGTTACTGACCCCATCGAGCGTCGCAAGGTCATATACTCGGCCGGTGCCATGGTTGCTCAACAGATCAACGGTATCCAGTTCTTTTACTCGTACGGCGTCATCTTTGCCCAGTCGATCGGCGTCTCGGAACCTTTCACCATTTCACTCATTACCAATGTTTTACAAGTCGTTGCTGTCGCCGTCTCGGTTTATTTTGGTAACCGAATTCCCCGCCGCCAAAACCTTTGGTACTCTACTCTGGGATTATGGGCTGCTCTTATCGTCGTCGGGGGCCTCGGAACGACGAGGTCGTCGTCTAGAACCTTTTCGTCTGCTGTTAGCACCGCCATTGTCGTCTTCTCTTACATCGTCATCGTCTGCTTCAACTTTTCTTTAGGTCCTCTTGCGTATACCATTAACTCTGAGATGGCAGTTGGCCGCAACCGAAACAAGATTGTCTCGGTGTCTATTTCCGTCTTCTTCATCACTGTCTTTATAATTGCTTTTACGGCCCCGTATCTGTATTACTCTGCTAATCTGGGTCCTATGATGTGTTTTGTTTACGCTGGAACATCATGTATTAGCTTAGCCTACATCTGGTTTTGCGTGGGCGAGACGACGGGACGGACGATTCTTGAGGTCGAACGGTTTTTCATTGAAGGAATTCCCGCAAGACAATGGGAAACCCATGTGTTTTACCATCGCACCGCAGAGAAGGATGTGTCCGATTTGCATGAGGACAAGACTGCTATTCATGAGGTAGAAGTTGCTTAAACCAGCCTTTGATCTGTGTAGAGAGGTGGAGGGAAGATGCCATAGTAACAGAAGATATTTTTTTTCTTTTTACAGAATTTTAATTCTTCCTTAAAGCTCACACGATGACCGATTGAACCACAACACCACGGCATAGGATAGGATCTTGAGGAATGGACATCTCCAATGCCCTATAGACTTAGGTAAACTGCAGGCTTATTTTTACTATTTTTCTATATAAAGGTTGAGTTTTTCTTAGGCAACTTTGGCTGCTAATACCAGGAAAAATAAAGAGATATATATTATAGTAGCTTGACTGCAGCGTTTATAATAATACTACTATACTATTTCTATTTTTATTTTTAGTAGCTTTGCCTAGACTAATTATTAAAGGCTAGGTTTAGGGCTTTTTTAATTTAGCTATTAATATTTATATAAGTTAGCTTATAAAATATTAAGTAATAATGTAACGGTTAGGGTTTCAAACAGGGAAACTAGTCCGTACTAGGTTTATGTTTGCAGATTGCGTAGGGCATTGTACTGAGCACATTGGTTTAAAGTCACGTCTCTTAATAGTCAATAGTGCAGGTAAGGCTTATTAAGGTAAAGAAGTGTTATTAATAGCTGGTGAGCTAAGTTCTATCTAATGCTAAATGAATGTATATATACTCGGGTGGTCTATGTTGGAACGACACGATGTGAGGTCGTCGTCGGTCCTGGAACGACGCGGTCCTGGAACGCCGTCGTTCCCGTATATGTCGGTCCTTGTCTGATTGGTCCTTTCGTGGATCCCCTGGTCCTCCAGTCGGAACTGTTCGTGGTGTTGGATTGGATGAAAATGTGGGTATGGCCTAGTACACGTGACGTAACCGCTAGGGTCGTAACAAATAATTATTATAGTTTTAATATATAACTTTTTTTTATTTAATTAATATTTTTATTTTTAAAAAAATAAATCTTAACTTTTAAATTTATTATAATTAATATATTAAAATTAGTTATTTATTTTAATAATATATATAATACTATACAATACTATGTACTTAGTACTATTTTAATAATAATTATTTTAAAGACTTTTTATAATTATACTATAAAAAGATTTTTTAATATAAAAAGTAAAATATATTTAATTAACTAATTAAAATTATAATTTATATAAATTTAATTAATATAATTAATATAATTAATAAAAAATAATTAAAAATTTTACTTTTATATTATTTATAGTAAAT